>APFE031684796.1:22537-62905 GCA_000404065.3 Pinus taeda
GGGGGGGGGGGGTGAATTAGTATTAACAATTCAATAATATTTCATTTCCATATTCTGATTCATATATGCTACTTCACTTAATGAAACTTGCGTGTATACACAACTGTATATAAGGCAACTAGCATATACCCTGTAAAGTTATAATTAATTAATTCTTCATAAGTTGATCTTTAATCTATGCATCAAAACCATATAAATAGTAACCAGGAGCAGTAAAAACAGAACAGACAGTCACACACATGAACGTAAAATATAAGGTGGAAACCTAATGTGGGTGAAAACCACCTGCTGCAATCATCTCTATCTTTCTTTTAATAAGAAACTTCTTTTTACAATATTTTGTATTGGTGTAGTCTTATACCAATAAGTAGGCTTCTACCTGCAGAAGGCTACAACCCTCTCTCATTCTCCAGCTTCTCCTGGAAGGGAGCTACAACCCCGTAACTCTTGTACTAACTGATGTACTAGTATGTAGGTGCTGACCTACAGAAGGTTACAACCTTCTCTTTTCTTCCAGGGACCACGTTTCATAAATTTTCAGATTGGATCCATCAATAACATCAATCAAACGTCAAGAATATTTGCATCAACCAATCTCCTTTTCACCAACCAAAAAGTGAATCAAACAATCACTTCTCTTAATATTGTAACCAGAATACAGTAACAGTAACCAAAACCCAAGCCAGAACCCAAAACACTACAATAGCAATCAGGAGTAGCTAAAGCATATTTTATGAGGTGTACACTACTTCAATGTGACAAACCTGTGTGCATATGTGCTTATATCAAGACAACCTGCATATACGCACTTTTGAAATGTCGAACCGACATGTATATGCACCTTTGCTATAATGAACTTGCATACAGATCTATAAATGATGATTTTAACCTTTACAATTATTCAGACATCAGTTATACCCAGATTATCATATTTACAGATTACAACATGCGCCAATTATTCAAATAAAAGATCAAAACCACACAAAGATACTTCTCTTCAAGCCTTAAGATCTTGACCCATCAATAGAACTTATCCTTCATCAAGCGCTCAGGTTCATCCTTGATTCAGATCCAGCTGCGCACCATAACCCAATCACATCTATTCTAGATCTTTCTCTTCATTAGATATTCAGTTCATGAGTGCCTTTGCCTAATGATCTTCTCCCCCTTTTATAGTCTTAGGCCTTACTCAATACCATGGTCCAAAACCACTTAGAACCAATACCTTCGACCAAATACCCGGGGTCAACACGTCGGGCAAGATACCTTGAACCAATACGCACTTATATCAAGGAAAACCTGCGTATACACACTTTTGAAATGTCGAATCGGTGTGTATACGCACCTTTGCTATAATGAACCTACGTACAGATCTATAAATGATGATTTTAAGATTTACAAGTATTCAAACATTAGTTATACCCAGATCATCAAATTTACAGATTACGACATGCGCCAATTATTCAGATAAAATGTCAAAACCACACAAAGATACTGCCTTAAGATCTTGACCCATCAATAGAACTTATCCTTCATCAAACACTCAATTTCATCCTTGATTTAGATCCAGCTGTGCACCATAACGCAATCACATGTATTCTAGATCTTGCTCTTCATTAGATATTCAATTCATGAGTGCCTTTGCCTAATGATCTTGTCCTCCTTTTATAGTCTTAGGCCTTACTCAATACCATGGTCCAAAACCACCTAGAACCAATACCTTGGACCAAATACCTGGGGTCAACATGTTGGACAAGATACCTTGGACCAATACCATGGATCACAATACCATGGACCAAATACCACGGACCAAAACCAAGTTTTCAACATGTACGCACCTTTTGGTCTACGAACCCGCGTGTACACACGGCTTGGTCAATGGCAACCTGTGTATACCTCTCTTTCTTCATTCTGTGAGCATGAACTGAGATCTATCATCTGAGTGAGTTTCCATCAAGGAAAACACGTCATAGCGCTAAATCTGAGTCATAATCATTATGAAGATTTGTAATAAATCATTCAAGTCACTGAGTCCATGATGTCAGTATTTGGTGATAGGAAGAGTCATTGTGTTAGTCATATGGAGTCTGTCACTTGATCCATGAGTTATAGTCTGTAATGAGGTGGCATTGGTTACAAGTTAATGATGATGACTTTAGGTCGAGTACGTGCCTAGGGGGAGCATGTATGATGTGTATTTATCGATATGATGTTGGTTATGTTTAGTTACTGGCCTGGTTGAGAGTGATGTGGTTGGATTTGTTGTATATGTTTTCTCCTCAAATGTTGTTTCTTTATGGACATGGTTGGTCACGATTGTTGTTGTTGTTGGTGTTTATGATGTGTTGTTGTTATTGAGGATGTTGCTATTGTTTTTGGTTATGGAAAGTGTGTTTTTTCTTCAGGAGATATTGTTGTTGTTGATGATCATGAGAGGATGTTGTTGCTGGAAACACTATGATGATGGATATGGTTTTTTTGTTGTTGTTTGAGTTGGCCTAACAATGTTGTCTATATAGATGGACCTATTGCTGGAATGTGTTGTTGCTACTTCAAGATGAAGTGAGTTATTGTTTTTTCTCCTCGTTGAGACCCAACATCTATCTAGGGGGAGTTGTTGTGAATCTAGTGGATGGTCAGTAGATTGATGATGTTATTGATGAGTTTTAACCCTTTTCCATTAATTTCAAAGGGGGAGTGCATGAGGAGATCAGTTCCAGAGGTTAGCGTCAGATGGATGGTTCAGTAGGGGTTGTCATCAATGAAAAAGGGGGAGACTATTGGAATTGATGATGTGAAATTTGTGTTCCAGTGTTTGATGGTTAACATTGATGTTAACCTGGGCATGTGTTGTCATATGATTCTATTGTTAATGGCTTATTATTTTTGTTGAGGTGACTTGGCCTAGATAACACCAGTTGTTATGGCAGATGTGAGGGTATTGGTAGGTGTGTAGAGTCAGTATTACCATGGTACATGTATCCTTGGCATTGAATTAACCATGGTATCTACCTATGGTATTGACTTGCAGATTACAATGGTACAGGGATCCATGGTATTAGCATAACCATGGTGTTGACCTGTGGTTTTTCCCTAGAGTTTACTTTGGTGCAGATGTCCATGGTATTGGGATAACCATGTTATTTGCCTAAGGTATTGATTGGATATTGTTGAGGATATTTTGACATATATTCTTGTGATTGTTTTGGAGTAGGGTGATTGATGGTGTGAGTGTATGGGTGGAGTGAGTGAGTGGTACAGTACTTTACATAGATGATTATACATATGCAGTTGTGTTTAGTGTATGGATATCATATTTTATTTATTCAGATAAGATTTACTATTGGGTTGCTCATGGTGAGCAAGTTTTGAGAACCCATTCTGAAACATTTTGAAACGTGGTTCACATGGAGGAGTTGGAGGCATAGAGACTCCATGCTTGCATAGACTAGGAGACAATGATTAGAGGAGGAGAATCTCAATCCAGTGGTGGTTGGATAGTCTAATGGATGTTGGGTGAGGGTCATTGGTGGTGGAGGCTTCCAATAGATGTTTATCCGTAGAGTCATGTGAGTAGGTACTTCTCAGCTGATGGATGTCAACACAATCTTGTGGGAGTCGATTCTTCCAGTTAGTGGGTGCTAGCTACTCTATGTAAAAATTTGTTCAGCATAATATAATATTTGAGCAGCAACAACAATGTGTGGTTTTTTTTCTGTGGAGAGGGTTTTCCACTAGAAAACATTTGTGTCCTCTTATGTGCATGTTTTTCTTATGGTGTTTTCATATGTTGTTGATACATTGATTTCATGTTGGTTTCACAAGTTTAGATGATGAATTATTGAATTATATGCTTTGGTAAAAATTGTTAAAACTTAAATTATCACAACCACTATTGAATCACCTCCCCCTCTCAATAGTGAATCAATTTTCAAAAATTTCTTTAAAAAATAAAAACAATGATTGCAAAGGGTTTAAGAAAAATATAGGTAGGATATGCTTATAGATTTACATTTGAACCTACACTATCAACCATGTGTTATCACAACCACAACGTCTGTTGAACATCCTCTAAAGAATATATTCAAACATTTGTTTGGAAATCTTGCAAAATTTAGTTGAAAAATATTTCAAAAAAAAGAAGCAACTTGAACATCCTATAGAAAAGAGAAGTGACTGATACAATCCAGAGAAAAGAGAAGAAACCAGAATAACGAATTGAAGCCATTAAAGGTATGGTCACTCAATTTTTACCTTTTCACTATATTCTATCCATCGCTGTAGATGAGAGATTGCAATTCTAGCAAACTTGTCTAGAAATTGAAATAATCCCAATACAATGAAAAACATATGTTGAAAGAAGTTTTCATTCATGTCAAAGATTTTTACTCCATTTAGATAGCTCAAATGGAATCATACCATAGATGGTTGAAAAGCTTATTCTGAGACCTTTCCAATGATAAATGACACTCCCTCTAACTCCTCACAATTGAGGATATATGATTTTTTTAAGTTTATTAATTATGTTTCCATTGACAAGCCGTCCTCACCTAGTGAAAAGTTGGCTACATAGTGATGGTTTTGACCCCGAAGAGAACTATATATATGTGTGAGGAGGAGGCATTTTAGCAATTCACTCAAGGAAAATTTGGATGTGTTTAAACAAGTAAAGAAAAGAAGGGTTCCTAGGATTCATATCTCATGAACCAGAAGTGAGGAGAGGCCGGATTTGAGAGGCTATCTATAGAAGGGATTTTGGTACATTTTTAAATGGTTTTGGCACAATTTTTGAAGTTCTTTTTGGTGCATTTTTAAAAAGGTTTTTGGCACACTTTTTGAAGGTTTCTATTTCTAGTTAGAAGGCTATTACAGGCATGCACCTTGGAAAATAAGTACTATTGTACTTCTTTCTCTTGTGTAGTGTATGTGAGAAGTAAAATATCCCTAGTATGGGAGTCCTTATTTCTCTTTATTAAAGCAAGGGTGACAAGGTGGATCAAGGCAAGGGAGTTGTAGCCTCCTTTAGGTTGAATCCTATAAATTAGGGGGTTGGTGCCTCGTTCCAGTATGTGTTGGTAAACTAAGGGGTTGTTGCCTCTTTCAAGTTGGTACTTGTAAATATTGAAACTATTTAAAATACATTTTGTGCATAAATTAATTTGTTGTTGATAAGTATTATTTACATGTTGTCTTTAAAGTTTTAAAAAATTGTTAAAAGTGTCCAATATTGATTCATCCCTTCCTCTCAATATTGGTAATATTTCCAACAAGTTGTATCAAAGCTAGGTTACCTTCAAAACAATCTAATCACTGGAAGGAATATCATGAAAAAGTATGGATGAAATGAAAGGCTTTTCTCTAAACAAAATTCATGTGTTTGATGGAAATGATTATGCATTATGGAACAATAACATGGAAACTTACTTGAAGGCTTTAGCAGTGGATTTTTGGCTCTCTATTGTTAATGGCTACAAAGTTCCAAAAAATCCTCTAATTGATCCTAATGAGAAAATATTATTTGGCTATAATTCAAAGGCTCATCTTGCTTATTTGGTATCTAAATCATAAACTTTAAAATTAAATTATTATAATGATGATGAATACCATAGAGCTATGCTTTAACCACTATTATTAACTCATTTTTGTTCTATCCTTACGATGGCTAATTGTTGATGACAGAAGGCACATATACTTATCATCCATTTATTTTGAAGCTTGTTCCAAAATACATATGTTCGGTTTACTAACATTAACATTCTTGCAACTCAAGGTTGAATAGGTTGTGTTGCAGCTGGTTGGAGTCTACTACTTCCTACCCATGGTTTAAGGAGGAACATTATCAAATTAAAGGAAAAGAATAGATAGAGCTACCCAACTCTTTGTTAATGGAAGGACATAAAACATCAGTCTAATCCTCCAAGTATGCCTTCCATAATCAAGGCAAACTACAGGACCCCAGAGTCAAGAAGAATCTTTTGGGACTCCCCTCATTCTTTCATTCAAATTCAAATTATGAGTTTGACACTAGTTGTTTTTCTTCTAAAAAAGAGTTTGACACCAGTTGTTAGTTTGGTATTCAAGTATGGAAGTGGTGGATCTTCAAGGTTGGAATTTCAAAACAGATTCTTTTGTCAAATATCACGCCTCACTATCAATTATCACACCTCATGAGAAGAAAACTTTGAAGATTTTGTAAAATTTTAAGCTATATTTGACTACCAAATCACTCTGTAACAAACCATCTTCCCATCAATGTGTCATCACACATTAATCTGCCACTGTTCACTGAGCTAGAAAAGAGCATCCATAGGACGTATGGATTCATCAAGTAACGTGAATCCATGGATATGGTGCATATATAAGGGTGAAAAGTGAAAATCAAAGATTCCTGGATTAAAAAGGTATTAATAATTCTCAACAATTATTGATTTATAAATTATTATTATTATTATTATTATTATTTTTTTTTTTTTTCCAGTTTTAGTTTTAAATGTTATTATATGTTATTATATTGGGGATATTTTTTTAATTTAATTTGAATTCAATTATAATACAATTTTTTATTTATTTTTAATAAGCTTCATTAAATTAAAATTAAATTTAATATTTTCCTTGATCGAGGTGCGAGCAAGATAGAGCATGCCCCACCTCTGCCAACCAACTAATATGATGATTTCGTGGAGGTACTCCACCACCCTCCACATGCATGAGGCACATTGAGCAGTGGTATCACACATGTCTCAACTTAATTCAATTCAAGAAGGTGGCAACAACAATATTGAGGGGGAAGTTTCAGGTTTTCATGTTGGTAAGATTGGTAAGTTTATGTTTACAAACCCTGCTCGAATACGCGTTGGTTTGATCAAATTCACATCTTGGGGGAGGTGTCCTTCGCGGTACTTCACCTGGTGTAAGCTCATCCACAATCACTTCAGACCAACACATACGGGTATGTTTTCGGTCTTAAACTCTGTCTCTCTGCGCCCATGGCTCAATATCTAGTTTTGATGATCTCTGAGAAGAATGGTAATATCATACATTGGATGGTTTGGAAGGTGTTCTACTAGAAATCTCACATGGAAATTGAAGAATGGTATAAGGGTTTCTTTGTTTTCTTTATTCATGTGTCTATATATTTCGGAATTCTCTTGTGACACATGGGAATTTGTTGGGCAGGGCATTTCTTTTCTCCTGATTGTCTTCTTGGCCTCACCCCTAACACCATGGATTTGGATTCCTTATGAACGTTTGTAGAGTAGGTTCTGAGATATATGAGTTTTAGTATGAGAGAGGATCGACTCATTCTTAGGGCCTCAACCACTCTAGACAGAGAGGGACCCTTATTTCCTAGTTCAGGGATTATTTCTATTTTTGGTTGGATGTCTATAACGGAGAGAAGCATTAGACTATGAATAAGATGAGGCTCTCATATATGGTTAATGTGGCAGGTTCCTTAGTCTAGTGTGAACCATCCTCGAGTTGGCTAACAAGGTCCAAGTCTACAGTTATCATTTCTTTTAGTTACCTTCGAACCATGGCTCGTGCCGCTTCTGGGAAGGGCAAGGCCACATGGGGCTCTCAAGGCCATGGCAAGAAATCTCGAGGCTCGTCTAAGTCCTGCCACCTAAACGAAGTTGAGGGTAAACCTCGTGGTTGTAAATATGTCAATCTTATTGAATTTGTTGGGGTTTTTATCAATTTTGAGGGATTCTCAAATAATTCGAGAGTTATAAAATGGGATAGAGATTAGGAATTTTTATTGTTCAAAACAAATCAAGTGCTTGGATTTGAATGATTGTTCAACAATGACATATTTTGATAAGCGGTTGTTTACATTGTTTCAAATCTAATTATCAAGAAAAATATTTTAAAAGAATACAAAAATTTTGAGCGTGTCTTTTGGATTAATCACAACATTAGTTGTTGGTCGATGTTTTGAACTATCTAATGTGGTTCATCCTCAGGACAATGGTGAAAAAACCAATCTATCAACTTGTTTAAATAAAATGGTTTAATTAAAATTGAACGTTAAGTTAGAGAATTAGTTAATATATTATTATATTATAAAAAAATCAATTAGTTGAATAAGTCAATATATTATATTATAAAATATCAAAAAACCAATCAGCTATTTGAGGTCACCTAATAGGTATTCTAGGTTTGAGGTATGAGGTGATTATTTGCGTGAGGGATTCTGACAAACCTAGGATTTGCTACGTAGTGGCTAATAAAAACCTGCTCAGCATCAACCCTTTGTGAATGAATTTGGAAACTAGACTCCTACTTATA
The DNA here is from genome assembly GCA_000404065.3 of Pinus taeda. Taxonomy (NCBI): domain Eukaryota; kingdom Viridiplantae; phylum Streptophyta; class Pinopsida; order Pinales; family Pinaceae; genus Pinus; species Pinus taeda. Next base: position 30,827 of record APFE031684796.1, read on the forward strand.
GCATAAGACTTAGATATTGACTATCAGATAGACACTTAACCATAATCTTGGAAATATGCACTATGTAGGACCTCTAGACAATTTTGTTCACTAGTTAATGCACAAGTCGCAAGCGACAATGTGCTAGAGGCTGAATTGACTTACACTTCCCAACATGTGGGACAACATTAATAGCAACAAACATTATTCTTTACAGAAACATGATAAAGCATTAACACATTACCAGACCTTCACTAGTCTAATCACTCATACATTCTTATGTACTTAGAGTTGGAGTGGGACATTAGATACATGTTAAACCAACATACCATATCCAGAGATATAGATTAGTTCATAAAACAATAAATTAAGGAAAACCCAACCATCTATTTTATTATAAATAATTAAAGGTGTCTGGTGCTACAATGCAAATGATATATGATCTGCCTCAATAGTCACTGGTCTTTGCATATGGCTCAAAAAGGAATACACACACAATACAGAACCATCCAACCTCTACTATATATGATCGAATTTACATCAAGGGTTGAAAAGTATCTACAAACTTAGACATCAACACTTATAACTACAAACACACAACCAAAGATAGAGATACAAACATAATAATGCTCATGTCTTCAAAAACTACATTCTAATCATTTTGTGGTATGTCGTCCAGTTGTCCCTTCTATTCATCAACCTTCTAGCCTCTGATCCATCTTGAGCTTCCCCTTTTCTCCATCCCTAGTAACTCCTCGAACCTTCTCAAACTACTCCCCCATCTCTCCAGTTGTCCTTTCGACTGACAGACCATCGAGATATTTTTTGGTATCTCCCATAACTATCTCATGCTTGCTGAAAATATATCTCGCTAGTTTCCACCACTTTGGCAACCTTCATCTTCTTGCAAAATATCTCTAACTTCCCCTACCACGACATCCCTCTTCACCTTCACCACAATTGCAAAATCCTAACTACGTTATCTTACTCGCATGTGTCCCTACTCTTTGAACACTAACATCTCCTTCTTGCGCATGGCCTCCTGCGTCGTACCTCTTCCTCCTATGCCAACTCCCTATGCTATGCAACATGTACTTCTTTCATGCTCCTTTATCCTCTTGCGCGGTCCTACACTTAACAAAAATAAATAAATAAAATTTGGGCTCCAATAGGCCCCCAACACAAATTATGGCTCGTCCCAAGCCACTTAGTCCTCCTCTTATCCCCATGGGTTTTGCAACCTATGTTCTTACTGAGGTTGTCTTCGCGCTTCTAGTATAACAACTTGCAAGGGAGGTCAGGTGGTCTAGTTGTATTGGAAGTCTCGAACTAGATAAGAGGGGAGTGTCACACTCCATATCCCCACGATAGTGCTCTCATAAAAAGAAACTTAGCCACCATTGCTGCTCTAGGGTCGAGTTCTAGGTGTGTCCCTGACCATTGCCATCTTCTTGTTGCACTACCTACTCCTTCCTCTAGTGGGTAGTGGTAAGACTTTGACTTTCTTTCCTTCTCCAAGGCACTTCGGGGGTTAGCATGGAGGGCAACTCATCTTTTTCCAAATTGCTACCAAGCATCCTCGAAGTGATTCTGGCTCCTTCTACCTACCACATAGGTTCTTCCTTAGGTGCCCTTGTGCCACCCCATCATGCACGAGGACAAAACCTCGTCCAACTGTTATAACCCCTATGGTGTGGATTGTCGTGATGCCAGTCTATTGAACATATTCACAGGGTCTCCCAAATTCCGTGTTGGGCTAAACTAACTAGTGGAGTTGAAGTGTATCGTGAAAATCATTCTTGTGAGTAGAGGGTGCCCTCCATTGTCTAGGTCACCCGGTGTAACTTAATCACCCCCCATGGATGAAGTCTCCAGTTCTCGTTCTGCCATCCCAGGTTCTCTTGGCATAGCCTTCTCTTCGATAGTAGTGCCACCTTACAATCATCAACAACTTGGACACTTTCTCTCAGCATCTTCTCAACTCTTTTCATTCCTCCATCAACTCCCTCTATTACTCCCATCACAACCTTCATCCCCTATGCCATCTTCATGCTACCCCTCTTTCTAATTTGATTTTTTTACGTTAAGTTTTAGGTTTAAGATTGGAAACGTGTACCTCTTTTCGTCTTATAAATTTAATGAAAATAACATGTTACGTTCTTTGTAAATATGGTGTATTTCTTTTCATATTGCAAATGCGTATTGTTTAAAGAAAAATTCTTTAAACATATATATGTTTAAATCAATAAATATTATTGCAAAACATCCTCTTTGAGCTTGGTACATCACATCACATAAAAAACAAAGACCAAGTGGAAAGAATGTTATCCTTGTAATTCTCTCACCAAGAGCACTGATTAGCATTAAAGTGGATGATAGACATGGCAAACAAAAGAAGAGAATAGATAAGAAAACAAAAGAATAGAATAGATTAAAAACCAATAACATTGGGGGTAAACTTGCAATTTGATATTTCACTAAATGTACTTTTAATTTCAAAATGTATTTGACATATAGTTTAAAAAGTAAAATATAAAATATATTATTCAATTTAAATTAAGAATTATTAGTCTATGTTTATTTTTTACTATTTTTGTATAAATTATTAATTAAAAAAAAAAAAACCGCATATTACTAATATGAAATAGATAAAAGTGGAATTCATCAGACGTAAAACATGTGTAAAACACTTTAGCAATAAAGTGTCGTGGTAAAATATTTTTTGGGTGTAGGAAATTAAAAAAAAATATGAAGATTATCCATCGAAAATTTTAAATATAAATAACTTTAATATAAATAATGCAAAAGTGCACTTTAAATCTGAAAAATGAAAAAAATAGATGAGACAAGGGAAGTGACGCGATGATTTTGATGAGTACGATAATCTAAATGTTAATTTGATTTTGATGATGTAATGCTAATAAAAAGTTCACTAAATTTTAGAATACAATTTCTTTTTTAATTGAGGTATAAGAAATGATATGTTTTATTTCGTTTTAAATCTAATTATCAATAAAAATTATTCTAACCGATTAAAAAAAATAACTCAAATTAATATTAAATAGTTATGGAGGAATTGTTGTTTTTTTCAAATTGAGAGGGGCTAATTCTTTATTATTATTTAATATTAGTGCATGCTAGTGATAATATGTGCACACAATATTCAAGTGATACGTCAAAGTGATTGGGTTTTGGTGTTGGGAAATTGGGAGATCACAGTGGCAAGTTATGGAATCAACTTATATTGACAAACCCCAACAATCATGTTAATTAATGAATAATACAAGTTGAACCTGATGGTGGTGGTGTATGGGATGCATTGGTTGGTGCTTTCATAATACATGGGGACAAAAAGCCGGGATTACAGGTATTAAAATATATTTTGGAACAAGAACCCCAAGCATAAACGGAATGTTGGAGAATCTCACTCTATAGTTGAATTATCTTCATGTATGTCGTGACTATTATATTGATGTCAATTTAATCTCCAAGATTGTTTCATGAGAGAAATAGTTGTTAGGGATTCCACTCAATTTCACCATTTCAAGGATGGGTTGTGTTCCTGTCATGATTATTGATGATGCCAAGTAAAGAATGTATATGAACAAGTTGTTGTCATTCAACTATAGCATATTGGGATTTTTAGCTACCAAGTGCTAGGGTGTTGGGTGAGAAAGAGATGTACAAGTGCGGAAAAGTCTCGACACTTATGGCTGATGGAATCCATTAAATGTGTAAAATACTATCAACTGTGAAGAAAAGTGCATTACTTGGATGAAAAGCTATTGACGATTAGATATTGGGCTATCAAGATGTTGAAAATCAGAGATCAAGTTATTCATACAATCCTCCAATACAAATGATAGACCTTAATAAACCACAATGAGTAGACAATTGACGAGGATTTCTTCGATAATCAACCATTATTTCAAACATTAGCACGTCCAATTAGTATCATTGTTTCAACACTTCCCCTTCACCTCCTATTTACTCAACCCCTAATCCTTGGTATCCTAGTGAAGCAATACACAATATTCAATTAACATGAAGAAATCCACGTTAAGTAACAACCTTATTATTTTCTACTTGCATTTTTTTTTTCGGGGGGTGGTTGGGGGGGGGGGGGGGGGGTGTGCTTGATATCTTAAGATTGTAATAACCCATTGTCTCGACAAACTATTATTGATAGGTCAATCACATCCTGCCTTGTGGAATTAAGAACCTTTCATCCAAGCTGCTAGTCACCACTTCCATCAACCTTGTGACTAGGTGTTGGGGGTAAACCCTTAAAATACCAAAATTTTGAAACTCTTGACAAATTAGAAATGTGAGATTTAAATGTTTAATTTCAAAGAAGAAAAAAATCTTTGAACCTGTAGGTATCCATCAAGTTAAAAAAATAAAAAGTGAAAAATTCCTTAAGGCCTCTGTGTATCCATAACTTAATTCTATCCGTTAATTTGTGAATTAAGGAGTTTGTAAATAAATTTATTTTTGTTTAAATTTCTAATGCATTTCATGGATTTTATATGATTTTCTTCAATATCCAATGTGAGTTCACTCATTCTAAGGCCATGCACATAATAACTCAAAAAATCTTTTCAGGAGTGGAAACAAAAATGATAGTGAATATGATTACATAAAATTCATTTGACACCATCTAATAATTAACTTTGATACAAGAGAACTAGTATTTTCATACACCAACAAAATTTTAATTGTAAACACAAAAGCCACCTAAGAGTTAGATTTGGATTTAATTAATAGAAAACTTGATTGGAAAATTCAATTGGGGTTAATTCAATTGGTTGGGTTGAATAGTTGCTATCTTCCCCACCCAGGTTCAAAGCCCTTCCAGTGACATGATGAGCTATAATGCCTTGATAAATATTGTTGCGATGACTTTGTGCCTATGAATATTGGTGTATTGGCTTCAACCCTTTTGAACTCTTGATATACTTGTGGGTTGGCATGGTATCAAGAATCTCACTTTAACCCTTGTTGTGAGAGGGAGGTTGATTTCTGTTCGCATTGATGTTGCAGTGTTTGATAGTTGGCATTGATATCAATGTGGGCATGGGTTGTCATATGATTGTGTTGTTGGTGGCTTATTACAGGTGTTTGTGTTGATGTGGCTTGGCTTGGATCGTGTCAATTGTTATGGTAGATGTGAGGGTATTAGTATGTGTGTGGAGTCGATATTACCATGGTACAGGTATCCTTGGTATTGGCTTAACCATGGTATATGCCTACCTTATTAGCTTGCAGATTACCATGGTACATGGGTCCATGGTATTTCCCCAGAGTTTACTTTGGCATAGATGTCCATGTATTGGGATAACCATGGTATTTTCCCAAGGTATTGATTGGAGATTGTTGAGCATATTTTGATATATATTCTTGTGATTATTTTGTAGTAGGGTGATTGATGGTGTGAGTGTATGGGTGGAGTGAGTGAGTGCTATAGTTCTTTACATAATTATACATATGTAGTTGTGTTTAGTGTGTGGATACCATATTTTATTATTCTGATTAGAGTTGTTGTTGGGTTGCTCATGGTGAGCAAGTTTTGAGAACCGATTCTAAAACATTTTGAAACATGGTTCACATGGAGGAGTTGGAGGCATAAAGACTTCATGCTTGCGGAGATTAGCAGACAATCATTAGAGGAGAAAAATCTCAATCCAATGGTGTTTGGATAGTCCAATGGGTGTTGAGAGAGGCTCATTGGTGGTGGAGGCTTCCAGTAGATGTTTATCTGCAAAGTCGTGTGAGTAGGTACTTCTTAGTTGATGGATGTCAGCACACTATTGTAGGAGTTGAGTCTTCGAGCTAGTGGGTGTTAGTTGCTCTCTGTAAAAATTTGTTCAACATAATAGAAGATTTGAGTAGCAATAACAACACGTGGTTTTTTTCTGTGGAGAGGGTTTTCCACAAGAAAATATTTGTGTCCTCTTATGTGCATGTTTTTCTTATGATGTTTTTATATGGTGATTTTGCATGCTTTGATACATTGATTTCACGTTGGTTTGACAAGTTTAGCCGATGAATTACTAAATTTTGTGCTTTGGTAAAAATTGTTAAAAAATAAATTATCACAACCAGTACTGATTCATCCCCCCCTCTCATTAGTGAATTCATTTCCAACAATTGCTGTCAGAGTGGGGTTCTCTCGGTGAAGCTTGATCGCTTGAGAGCAGATCGTGGGCCATGGAAAAAAGCAAGAGGAAACAATATTAGAAGAAGAAGTGTTGCAAACAAGTAAATAATGTTGCACAATATGAAGAACCTCTCCTCCTGGTAAAAGGTATGGTAGACAATATTTTTAGTCATGAACATTTTATTTCTTGTTGCTAGTCTAATGATGATGACCTTGGAATCATTGAGGAGGATCATGATCAGATTTTTGAAGTTTACTCCTCAAGAGACGAGGAAGATGTTTTTTTAGTGCAGGGATATGAGGATGATGAACTTAAAATATTAGTAACCCTTGAGGCTGAAAATAAATCTCAAGCAACATTACTTGAAAAGTTGGTGTTTGAAAACAAAGATTTGATGAAACTGATCGAAACTCTTAAGGAAAGAGAGTTTAGTCTCAAAGAAGAAAATTTTGATTTGAAAACCTAGTTGGAGAAGACAAGGAAGAATGGAGAAGAGATTGATACCAACTAAAGGAACAGATAATTTTTTTTAGAAAACTTGAAGTAGAAAAAGAAGAAAGAAGATCAAGCCAAAAAGGGGCAAATGAGGCAAAAATCGAAGAACTTAAAGAAAAAAATTGTTGTAGCTTTGAAGGAAGCCACCATCAAGAAAAAAATCCAAAGGATGTGTCAAAGAAAAATTTGAGAAACATTAGATGTTTTAACTGTCAGAAACTTGGTCATATTTGAGCAAATTGCAGAAGAAGCAATCAAATGAAAAGGCACATTATGTAAACTCACCTTTGGCCATGTACAAAAATCCATTTCATGGCTACTACTTTTCATTTAATGACAACCTATTGTTGATAGGCCAATCACATCCTGCCTTGTGGAATTAAGAACCTTTCGTCCAAGCTGCTAGTCACCACTCCCATCGGCCTTGTGACTAGGTGTTAGGGCTAAAACCTTCAAATCCCAATTTTTTGAAACTCTCGACAAATCAGAAATGTGAGATTTAAATGTTTAGTTTAAAAAATAAAAAATTCTTTGAACCTGTAGGTATCCATCAGGTTAAAAAAATAAAAAGTGAAAAATTCCTTGAGACCTTAATGTATCCATCACTTAATTGTATCAATTAATTCATGAATAAAGGAGTTTGTAATGAAATTAATTTATGTTTAAATGTCTAATGTATTTCATGGATTTTATATGATTTTTTCGAATATCCAATGTGAATTCAATCATTCTAAGACCACACACATAATAACTCAGAAAAAATTTTCATCAGTGGAAACAAAAAGATATAAGAAAACTAGTCTTGTCATACACCAACAAAAGTTTAAGTGTAGACACAAAAGCCATCTAAGAGTTAGATTTGGATTTAATTAATAAAAAACTTGATTGGAAAATTCAATTGGTGTTAGTTTGAGTGGATGGGTTGAATAGTTGTGATCTTTCCCACTTGGGTTCAAAGCCTTGCTAGTGACATGATGAGCTATAATGCCTTAATAAATATTGTTGTGATGACTTTGTGCCTATGAATATTGGTGTATTGGCTTCAACCCTTTTAAGTGAGTATACTTGTGGGTTGGCCTGGTATCAAGAACCTCACTCTAACCATCGTTGTGAGAGGGAGGATGATTTCTTAAAAAAAAAACAATGATTGCAAAGGGTCTAAGAAAAATGAAGGTAGGATATGATTGTAGATTTACATTTGAATTTGCACTATCAACGATGTGTTATCACAACCACAACAATTAATTTCAATGATTAGTAGGAACTTGGGTTATAAATACAAAATTCATTTATTTAGTTGAACATCCTGTAAAGAACATATTCAAACATTTATTTGGACATCTTGCAAAATTAAGTTGAAAAATATTTAAAAAAATAGAAGCAACTAGAACATCCTATTGAAAAGAGAAGCAACTAAGACAACCTAGAGAAAAGAAAAGAAACCAAAACAAAGAATTGAAGCCATTAAAGGTATGGCCACTCAATTAAGACTAATCAAATTTTACCTTTTCACCTTATTCTATCCATAGTTGTAGATGAGGGTTTTCAATTCTAGCAAACTTTTCTAGAAATTAAAATAATCCCAATACAATAAAAAACATATGTTGAAAGAAGTTTTCGTTGATGTCAAAGGTTGTCCAAGAAAAAAGAGAATTTAATACCCTTTCTTTGAATTAATTTTTACTCCATTTACCTAGCTCAAATGGAAGCATACCATAGATGGTTGGAAAGCTTATTCTGAGACATTTCCAATGATATATGACACTCCGTCTAACTCCTCATAGTTGAGGATATATGATTTTTTAAGTTTACTAATTATATTTCCTTTGACAAGCCATCTTCAGCTAGTGACAAGTTGACTATACATTAATGATTTGGACCCTAAAGAGCACTATACGTGTGTGTGTGTGTGTGTGTGTGTACTCAGATTGCTTCCTTTGAGATATGATGATAAGTTATCTACCATAAAAGAAGCCATGGATTTGGCCAAAATGAAATAGGTGAACTACATGACACCCGCACAACATATGAAACGAGAACAAATATAAAAGATGGATAGCTAGATAGATAAGAAACTTTTAAGGCCTCAAAGAGTACAAGGAACAAAGAACATAGGGTAGAAGGAAGACTAGGTGATGAATCAAATGAAGAAGAAGCAAATTTTGTATAGCAGCTAAAAAGGGTAATTGAAAGATACAAAGGTAAGTTGCCCTTTAAATGTTTCAATTGTGGTAAAATATGAAAGTATGCTAAGAGATGTAGAAGGCGATGTAAAGGAAGTTCTCTTCATAACACAAGAAACCTAAAATAATGACCATAAAACTTCTGAAACAAATGATATTGATTTTGAAGAAGAGTTCATAAACAAATATGGAACTAGACACCTTTTGGGGAATCAAAGATAATACAAAAATTGAACCAGAAGATGAAGAAAACCTTGAAAAAAAAAATATCAAGCTTAGAAACAAAAATAGAGTACTAAAAGGCCATTTGAAAAAGCGTGAAGAAGAGAATCATGAGCTTGAAAATACAACTAAAAATTTGAAGGAAAAATTAGATAAAACCAAATATTACGAGGAATTGAAAGTAAAATTGGATCACACAAGAAGGAGTTGATGTTGAAACCAACAAAGTGAAATGATTACTTGAAATTTGAAAAAAGTGCTTGAAATGATAATTATTAACAGGGCATGGTCATACCATGTTCAGGATTTATCCTTCAAATATTGTGGAGTTCATTTAAAAACAACAATTATTGTTTGATGCAGCAGGCCTACCACAGCTAATCTAGGCCCAGCGAAGTTTGAATTTTAGATTGGTTCGGCAAACGCTGACGGATTAAAATGCTGGGCTAATTATCCTAAGTTTATAATAGAACCAGGTTAAAGTGGGTATAGAATAAATTTAGGGAATACATATAATGGAGAGAGAGACTTTAGTACTGAGGGTTAGAGGAGTGTAACAAACACTGTCTGCCACATTAAGTTTATACATTCTCCATAGCACTTAATCATTTTGCATAACAGTGTATTACACTTCAAATAACTTAATCATTATGCATAACACTGTATTATACTTCATTTGTTTTTCAAAAGTTATGCTAAGCATTTTTAATATTTTATAATTGCAATGATTGATGCAATGATTATTAATTATTTTAGGTTCCAATTATGTAAGTTTATAAATTTTAATTTTCAAATTATGAGTTTGACACCAATAGTTAGTTTCGTGTTTAAGTGCGAAGCAGCCCATGGAAGGCGCTAGACACGCACAAAGATGACGGCGGCCTTTCCCTGTTTCGGGTGACCAAGTCAAAACCGAAGCTCAACTTTTGGTTTCAGTTTTAAAATCTTAAATGTTATTAGTGTCCTTTTTTAATATTAAATTAAATGTTTTAAAAAATAAAAATTAATGTTAACTCTGCAACCAACAATGAAATGGCACCACTAACTTCCTTTGCGGTCCGGAACTTAGTTGTGACGTGGCCCCTTCCACGTGTATCACAAGATGAGTACCATATGGCGTCCTTGAACTCGGTGGCACTGTAGCCCATTGCCATGTGTCACCTACTCCTATTGTGACACGTTGACGTTAAGATGATGTCGCCCTCAGACATGGCATTCCATGTGTGCCATGCGTCATCCAAAAACTAATCTCTTTAGTCATCCAAAATGCCATATTTGCATGCCACATGTCTCGATGTTAGCATGCCACATCAGCAGCTTAGCCACTTCACAAGTACACGTCATTTTTGTCCCACGTGGCATCCACCACCTCAACTTGAATTAGGGGTCCTTCTAGGTCCCATACTCTGAGCACACGATGCTTTCCTGTTTATGGACAGAGAAGGTATTTTTTATGCCCTCCATCAACAACGCCGATGTGCCCAACTTGGATAAATCCACCGTCACACCTCTGCAGTGCGATGGAAACTCCGACGATAGGCGATGGAAATTTCCCGTTCCATGCCTCTGTCAACTGCGCCAATTTCCACTGGGACCTTACGATGGCCTTAGCGTGACGCGACATGTAATTCCTTGTTAAGCAATGGGAATTTTCATGTCACCTTTGCGCCTTCATAGATTTATGGTTCTTCCTTTATAGACTATCAATGCTCGTTCGGCCTGAATACAAGCTTACATTCTCTGTGAACCCATACTCAAATTCTTAAGGACTTGGTTGGCCCTGTATAGCAATTTTTGGCAAATACGATGCAAGATCTCGGTATTAGGTAGCATCCCATCATACATAACAGCATTCATACAGGCTTTTAACATGCCATAAGAGGCTCTTACAAAGCTTGTGACCTCTAAGACACAAAGACTCCTGCATTATATCATTCAACCTAGGGATTTACACATACCATAATAGTTCAATGGGATTTATAAGTAGTCATGCACATGATTGACCGCATGCCCTTTAACAACATCAACATTTACATAACAATTGTTCAAGATATTCATGCATATATGATAAATATGCATGATATTTATGATATATCATATATCATAAATATGCATGATATATCATCCCAAAAGCTTCCTCTTAACTCTGGGATTTTGAAGTTTTCTGTCCTTTCATTAACAAAGCGTTGGCTAGTTTTCTGTTCCGTGTGTAGTACTGTTCTTCCGCAGACCATCACTGCTCTCTTAAACAATTACGTAGGAAGTGGCAGAATCCAACCAGCTGAGTGCAAGCTCTTCAAGCCTGAGTTGCAAGTAGACCAACCAAACGAACAAGCTTCAAAATAAATGGAAGTAGACCAACCAAACGAACAAGCTTCAAAATAAATGGATGATAAGTTCTAGGCATGTGTGTTTTCTATCATCAACATTATAAACCATCACCATATAATTATAAACCAACCATCACCATTATAGGCATAGAATACAAAGGAGCTAATAACAATGGCTAAAGCAGAGAATCTGGTAGTTTTAGGCTCATGGTAGGTATTCATCATAATTAGATTACGGTCAAGTCGAAAGTTAAATGGGTGTATGACACTTTTTAGTTGTGAAACAGAGACTTGCGTCCATTCAGACGAAAATTACATGACTCAAGCCTAAAATAATGGATAATCATGACATGATTCAGGATTATAGCATATTCAAAATTCTTAACACAACTTTTGAGAAAATTTGAAGTGGGTTATGCAGAATCCTTAGACTCAATCTGTCACAGAGTGTTCGATACACTGTTCAAACCCTCAAGGCTAAAGCCCCTCTCTTTTTTATATATATATTCCCTCAATTTATGCTATATCCATTTTAACTTAACTCTTTTATAAACTTAAAAAATTAACACAATATTTTAATTCCTCTATCTCTCTTTTCTGTGCTGGTTGATATGTTTGGTAAAACAATATATATTTTAAGCAAAGTTTTTTGGCTGATGGTTTCGAACCAACAAGTGTGGTTCATCATTAGAACCAGATGATGATGACCACACTTGTTGGTTCCAAAAGGGTCAGCCAAAAATCTCTTATATAATTTCTACTTAAAAAACTTTGATTAATTCATTATAGATCACACAAGCTTCAATACAAAAATATATATTTTGTCAAATGAAATTCCTTTTCTACATTAGATAAATATCATACATATATTGATTATGAGATTCAGATTTTTAGATATTTCCGTAATCTACGATCAACATAAAAATACCTAATAAAAAGAATATTTTTTGTACCCAATAACAAGCCTGCTGCATCAAAGAATAATTGTTGTTTTTTTCTAATGAACTTCACAATCTTTCAAAGATAAATCCTGAACATAGTATGAGCATGTCCCGTTAATAATTCATCATTTATTTTGTGAATAATTTTTATACCCAATAACAAGCCTGCTGCATCAAAGAATAATTTTTTTTTTCGAATGAACTTCACAATCTTTCAAAGATAAATCCTGAACATAGTATGAGCATGTCCTGTTAATAATTCATGATTTATTTTTGTGAATAATTTTTATACCCAATAACAAGCCTGCTGCATCAAAGAATAATTGTTGTTTTTTTTCTAATGAACTTCACAATCTTTCAAAGATAAATCCTGAACATAGTATGAGCATGTCCTGTTAATAATTCATCATTTACTTTTGTTTTTTATACTGATGATTCACATGTAGTTCGAAGAAACGTCTTACCAGGAAAGCGTAGCGCCGATGTGCATCATCCTAATGTACTTGGCTGGGCAAGGTGGGATCGCATCGCATCGCAGCGCAGCTTTCTTGGTTTTCATATTTTGCTTCCTCATGGTATTACACCCATCTAAACCATTTGTTGAAAAGCAAATTGTGTAGGGTTTTTAAAATTTTACATTTCATAATTTTGTTTTACACTTCGGAAAATCTATCATAATTTTGAATTTTGCTTTACCTTGCGATGGTCTGGGGTGGTATTTGCGATATCTTGGCCTGGGATATTTTTATTTAGCAATTTTCTGGATGTTGAATATTATTGGATGGGTTATTTTCTTCCCCACTTCTATGAAGATGGTTTACAGGGTTTATAGCTACTCCTCTTATCTCAGAAGGCTTACCCAACCAATGTTTAGCTCCTGCTTTACCGAAACTTTTATTGTTTGTAGTGATATCACCCACTTGTGCAATTGTGGCTGAGCAGTTCTCAGATATAAACGAAACTTCTCTAGATGGTAAATTTAATGTGGCTGATAGATCTTCTTTTGCGATCAGTTCTGTTATAGCACCTGCTGCTCTAGCCAATTTTGGCTACTATCTCCAAATGTAGGCGGATCTCATAACTGTTATTTAAGGAAAATCAGACCACCCTTAATAACTTGTTGGTAGTTCATAGGAGCAGGCTTTCACTCCTACCTGATAAATCTACCTCTTAAAGGTTAACCTGTTTCTTTATTAACAAAAAACCAAACTCTTAACCAAACAAAATTAATTTTATACACTCTGTAACATAAAAAAAAATTATTATATTTATTTCTTACTCCTAACAAATAAACCAAACAAACCAGAGTTAGAAATTAGGCCATGGAATCGAACCCTATCCGCCCATTTACATTTAGTTGGTACTCATAACAAACAAACCGGTGTGTTAGAAATTAGGCCATGGAATCGAACCCTATCGACGCCCATTTACAGGTCAAGCAACAAGGTGCTAGTCGAGGAAAGAAAGCGCAAGCCTCCAAACCCTCCACGCTCATTTCAGTTTTCAGACACATAAATTCGGAGTTTGATGGAAGGTTCCAAATTAACCTGATTGGTTGCACAAGCATTGTTTCCCGTGGAAATGACATGAAACTCTATAAATTGGCAATCAGTGTTCAACCCAAATCTTTTAAGTATCCCATGTAGTGCAGTTTGAGCCAACAAAAAACTCAGGGCTCAACGGAGGCACATCTCAGCAATGGGGACTATGTCTATCAAAAAAAAAGAAGTAGATCCAAAGCAGTTGAACAAATGGCATTCGATTCAACGAGTAATTTGTGTGTCTGAGCGTGGAGGGCTTTGGAATCGCTTACCCTTTCTTTCCTCGAATGGCACTTTGTTGGTTGCAGTATCCAGAACTTACTAGAGCTGCACTGCGATGCTTAATCTATGATTCCCAACATCTAATCATCGATAGCTTGTCATCTGGGAACTGCGATGCTTAATCTATGATTCCCAACATCTAATCATCGATAGCTTGTCATCTGGGAAGTGCACTGTTCTCCACAATTGACAGTCGTTTACATGTTTAGCAAATTCCATTAGTATCGAGCGCATGGACACCTCCTCACCCAACACCCTAGTTCACATCCCCTTTTCAAATAATTGTGTGCAAAATATTTCAGAAGATTTGAAGGCATGAGGAGGGATTAGGGGAAAATGAATTGAATGGGAACAGCATGCATCTGATGACACCATGGATGAACAAAGACAGAGGAATCAGAAGAGATAAGAGGGGATATCGAACTAGAAACGCATTTATGACTAAGAGGGGAATCGAACGAGAAGCCAGCCATGCATGCATTGAAAGGCAGTAGTCTATAACGCGACTTTTTGAAAGCTTTTTCGGCGGATTTTTCCGGTCAAAATCCGGCAGCAATTCATTGGAATCCCAAGTTTGATAGCTAGTTTCTGCACAATCAATGGCTCCCAGGGGTTTTTCAGGGCGCTGAATCCAAATATGCAGTTAAAAAACCATTCTAACTGCTTAAAAATCAAGATTTAACCTCATTTTTTCCGCCGGATTCCGTCACCAGAATCTCAAAAAGTCGCATTATAGACAACTCCCATTGAAAATCAAGAGGGGAAAATAATGCATCCAATGACGTGATGGCAAGACAAAAAGAGCTTGGAATTTCCCATTGTTGAGGATACCAATTTACCGTCCCTGTCCGTCCCTCTCCATGAGGAGTGGAATTTCAATTCCAAATAGCTTTAGATCATTAAAGTCATCAAAATCACGCTCACATGTCACTCACTTGTCCCATCTTGTCCCATCTAATTTTTCCATTTTTCAGATTTAAAGTGAGCTTTTGCATTATTTATATCTAAAATTATTTATGCTTCAAATTTCCACATGGATAAGCTTCATATTCTTTTTTAATAACCTACACCACAAAATATTTTAACACAACACTTTATTGCTAAAGTGTTCTAAAAATGTTTTACATCTCATGAATTTCTTTTATCTATTTCGTATTAGTATATGCGGGTTTTTTTTCCTTTTTCAAATTAACCCTTTATACAATTTTTTACCAAAATAATAATTTCTAATTTAGAATGAATATTATATTTTACATTCTACTTTAAAACCAATGGTTAAATATATTTTGAAATTAAAAGTATATGTTGTGAAACATCAAATTGTAAGCTTACTCCAAATGTTATTGGTTTTCTCATATATTTTATTATTTTGTTTGTAAGTCTATCAATTACTCTCAAGGCTAAAGTGTGCTCTTGGTGAGAGAATTATAAGGATAACTTTCTTTTCACTTAGTCTTTGGTTTCTATGTGATGTAGCAAGCTCAAAGAGGATGTTATGCAATAATATTTATTGATTTAAACACATATTTTAAAAAGTTTTTCTTTAAGCAAAACACATCTGCAAGGTGAAAAGAAATAGATCATATTTACAAAGAATGTAACATGACATTTCCATTAAACTCATAAGACGAAAGGAGGTGCACACTTGCAATCTTAAACTTTAAACTCAAAGTCAAAAAATCACACTAGAAAGAGGGGTAGCACGAAGATGGCACAAGGGATGATGGTTGTGATGGGAGTAATAAACGATGTTGACAGAGGAGTGAAAAGAGTTGAGAAGATGCTAGGAGAAAGTGTCCAAGTTGTTGATCACTATAAAGTGGTGCAACTATGGAAGAGAAGACCATGTCAAGAGAACCTAGGACAACAAATCAAGAATCAGAGACTTCATCCATGGGGGGTGATTAAGCTACACTAGTTGGCCTAGACAAAGGAGGCTCCCCTTCACTAACAAGAATTTTTTTCACGATACGCTGCAGCTCCACCAATTAGTTTAGCTCCACACTGAATTTGGGAGGACCGTGCGAATATGTTCAACATACCGACATTGGGGTAATCCCCACCATAGGGGTTGTAGCAGTTGGATGGGGTTTTGTCCCAATGCATGATTAGGTGGCACGAGGGAACCTGATGAAGAACCCCTACTGTGGTAGGTAGAAGGAGCTGAAATCACTTTGAGGTTTCTTGGTGGCAATTTGAAAAAAGGTGAACCGCCCTCCATACTAACCCCTGAAGTGCCTTGGAGAAGGAAAGAAAATTGAAGTCTTGCCACTACCCGCCAAAGGAAGGAGCAGGTAGAGCAGCAAGAAGATGACAATTATCAGGAAGATACATAGAACTTTACCTTGGAGCAACAGTGGTGGCTAAGTTTCTTTCTATGAGAGTATTGTTGTGGGGAGATGGAGTGTGACACTCCCCTCTTATCTAGTTCTGGAGTTTCAGGACAACCAGACCACTTGAACTCCCCTGTAAGCTACTATATCGTAAGCACGAAGACAACCTCTATAAGAAAAGAGGTTACAAAATTCATGGGGATAGGAGGAGGACTAAGTGGCTTGAGATGAGCCACAATTTTGTGTTGGGGGCCTGTTGGAGCCCATAAATTTTTTGTTAAATTTCTGTTAAGTGTAGAACTGCGTAGGAGGATAGAGTGCGAAAGGAGCAGAGGTTGCACAATAGAGGGAGTTGGCGCAGGAGGAAGAGGTTGCACAACATAGGTTGGTGGTTTTTAATGTAAAACGAAAAATAATATTTTTATCTTTTTTAAATTCATACTCATATGACATAGATTAAAGTTGAATTTATGAGATGGAGAATATTTAGCAATAGAGTATTTATTTTGTTAAAACATTTTTTATGTGAAGGAAGATTATGAGTTGGAAATTTTAGATATGAAAAATGCAAAAGTTAAATGTGGCACGAGTGAGATGACATGCGAGAGTGATTTTGATGACTTTGATGATTTAAATGCCAATTAAAATTGAAATTCCACACCTGCTTTAGAGGGATGGTAAACTTTTTTAGCTATGTTATATTCTACTTCAATTTTTTTCGAAAATTATGTTGCATTATATTTTGAATTAGTACAATGATTATTAATAATTATTTTAAGTTTTAATGTAGGTTTTGTAAATTATAATAGTTAAATATTTGTATCTAAGTAGATCTCTTATCTTATAAACATTTTTTTTTAATAACAATACCTTTTAAAATTAAATAATTACAATAAACACCAGAAGTTACCAGATTTAACAAATGTATGCATTAGCCATTATTATTAACTCATTTAAATTCCATCCATATAATTATGAGTTTGACGCCCGCTATTAGTTTGGTGTGGAAGCAGCACATGGAAGAGGCAGCCTTTCCTCGTTTCCATAGCGCTACATTCCACAATTCAGTCTAGAAACAACACATCGTAGGCGCAAGATGACACATTAATTTCCCATTCATCACTTATCTGTAAAATCGCATTCATACAACATCTGGATTCATCAAGTAACTTGCAATCCTAGATATGGTGCACATGTTAGGGTGACGAAGTCAAAATCAAAGTTTCTTGGATGAAAATAAATTAAAGTAGCAATTGCACCAAATGTTACAAAGGAAATGCCGTAAGTAGGTAGCATATGAAAAAATAACATAGATGAAGAGAGATGTGATATGTTATGCGATCTAAATGTAGTCTAATTTGAGTAAAAGAGAAATTTTAATGTTGTTGCCACTGATTAATCTTTTATAATTGGGATCTTACGTGAAGATTTAAAGTAAGATTTTTTTTTTTTAGATATTTGAATGATGGGAAATTGGAAGTGAAAATGTTAATGTATGTTATTGTTAAATTAATCTCAAGACTTGAATTCAAAAAAGTTTCTTATATTAATTTACAAACTCAACTCTATTTTTAAAAACATAAGGACAAATCATCAATAGTTTATTCCTTCCCTCATGTTTATGGAACTACTTCAACAAGTAGGAGTTATATTGTCCTTTAGAAATGATTGAAAATATGATCCATATACATTTTATAAATCTATAAAGTTCAATAAAATCATAGCACTTCTAGGTGTTAAGTAACTCACCAATATATAAGAAATATTTTTAAAACACTTTTCCTACCGCATGAAACCATGTTCCTTGAAACTATACAACTACCGTGTCATTATTATACACATTTGACATTAAAATAATTGTAAAAAATATGTATTAAATAAAAGAAATGATTTTGAATTAAAATATTTGATTTTGTGTTTTAAGGATTTATAAAGGCGACATAATAAGAAAAACGAAGCCTTACTTTGTCCAAATTTTCACAGGAAAACAAAGGGGAATTGCAACTATACATTTTCATATGTACTTTACCTTGGGATTTTGAAGGTGTATCCTTGTCCTTCCCATGATCACCATGTAGACCAAGCTGAATGACATTCCATCTTTCATCATGGAGACCAAATTTTGTGTATCTTCCTCTCTTTTGGTATCATGCTTAATTTCTGTCTTCGAAACCTTTGATAAATTAATAACACTGTTATCTATAGCCTCATCTAATATTGTATGCTTAAACTTCTTTATACACATGATTCTTATTAAGATTTAGGGTATCACTACCGCCAAATGCTCATATATATGGCATTTTTTGCATTTGAATGGGATACTCATTATCCAACATTTTCATGTGGGTAACAGGGCCTAAATGTATGAGCATCTCCTCTGCTAGCCCCTCATGAAGGTCCAACCCTACTAATATTATGCTACATTTCATAAGCCCCTTCTCCTCATAGCTTGTATTCACTTCCATAAAGGATCCAATGGAATTATGAATTTTGTAAAGTACATTTAGTGACCACAATAATGACCTACCAACTTAACCCAATCTGGCATGAGATAAGTTTTATCTAGCTTCACATCATAGACAAGAGTTCATTTGTAAAGGATTAGAAGAGTTGTCCTATATTTAGTTTTGCAGTAGTAGCTTCTCCATAAGCATTGAAGATAGAAGAAAAAAGGTCATCCACAGTTAGGTTAATATATGAAAATGTGGGTAAAATTTGATGCATGGCACCCAATTTAGTGTAAATGACTCGTTTTTGGTTTTTGCACTCAATTTGTTGGTGCCCTCCACACCAAACTTCCTTTTCAGTCATGTGCAGGAATGTTTCTTAAACACATCTTGCAACCCCAACAAGCTTCATAAAAAATATCATTGACCTAACCACCAATTTTTTCCCTTCCCCAATTTCTAGATGTGCATTTGAGAAATTGTGCTTAATTGTATTAAAATAAAATTATCATGAGTATGATGTTAATGTGAGTCACCATTATTGAGGCCATGTCATTGATCATTCCTTACCATTCAATTTGGATTGTGATTATGGAATAGAGGATATCGATTGCCTCACGCTATATAGGTCCATTAGGAAATATTTTGGACTCTATTACTAGGTCCTTAAATAATCAATGCGTCATCACTGCCACTAAACTTCATGTCTCAAATAGGTTTTAAGCCTAAGTGAAATTCATTGTATATCCTCTTCTCTATTCAACTCTCTAGTTGAGAATGATAGGTTACTCCAGATCGTACAATTGAAGACCATATGAGACATGGGGGGGTCGAATTCGAGTTCTTTGTCAAACTAACCCAGACTAAATTTGTAAGAGTGTGTTGGAACTTAGTGTTCTATCTCTTATATTAGCACTTCAATGTTGACAACCTTAAAAATGTTAGATAAAGACCATTGCTCCCTATGAATTAGGACACATCTACAAATTCTTGTGTTCGTTTTTCTCAAAAAATAGTTGGGCAATATCTTAGGCACTCTGCACTTTATGTCTGATAGAGATTTTGGCTCCCAACATTTTTTGTAACTAAATATTCAACCCGGTATTCTTAAATTGGCCGCACCATCTTAAACAATATCAACTCCCATTGATGTGCATCAGATATCTAAATAGGTCTTAAAGAAATTTTCCATAGATTTTTGGGTTTCACATTCCCTTTTCTTTTTCTACGACTCCAGAGAAGAGTGTCATTTTAAGTAGTGTTACAAACAATCCCTCCATACCCATTTTTTTGATAGAATTTTGCAATTTGAATATTTTTCTGAGTTAAAAAAGGGCCAACTTATTGGTATTTATGGGATTGGTATCCACTTTTTTGGTGTGTATTTTTTCATAGATGGTTCTACCTGCAATAAGGTTTCTCTAATATATTCAAGGATGGTTGTCCCTCTTCCAATTTTCATGTTTATTTTTTTTATTCCTATGAAAATTAGTTCACCCAATAAAGAGTATCCTGAGCTATAGAAGAATTTGTGATTACTTTTCCATAAATCAAATATAAACCAATCCTACTTCTTGAATTTCTACATCTTTGATATTGCAAGATGTCTAGGATAATCTTGTGTGATATAACATAGAGTAAAAATGATGTCATATATTATATGATTTCGTGCATAAATTGTTAATTTTCATTTGACAAATGAAAAGAAATAGTACCATATTTTGACAACAACCTACAATATTTTGTTAATATACCTTAATCAAATCCTGTTAAGTGAGATTTTACTTTTTTCGTCCAAAAACTCTGAGTTTCTCACCTCCAAGCACATTAAAATGAAATATCTCAAGCCTATTTAAAGGCTTTATTACATTTAGTCCATGAATTCAATACTAGGTATTACTAATACCATGTGCTTCGAACCAACAATACTTAAAAAAAAATTACAGGAAGATCGAGGTCATTCTATTCTTGCCGTTTTACTAAATGTAGGTATCAAATTTGAAGTTGGCATTGAATAATATTTATATTATTTTCACTTTAAATTTGTCACACCAAGACCAAATTATTCCAATTACATATATAACACTATGAACACTAAAACTGTAACAAATTTAAGAAATCTGTTGTTGGGTGA
This sequence comes from Pinus taeda, assembly GCA_000404065.3. NCBI lineage: Eukaryota > Viridiplantae > Streptophyta > Pinopsida > Pinales > Pinaceae > Pinus > Pinus taeda. Next base: position 51,875 of record APFE031684796.1, read on the forward strand.
TAAAAGGTGTCTTTTTAACTCCTAATTATCTTCGCATTAATTGTTAACCCAACGACAATTTTTTATCTCAAGAGTGTACTTAGTCTGAGGCGGTCACTTGCTCAAGAGTAATGTTTTGCAGTATAGTGCTTTAAAATGCAAAGATAAATGAATGCTAGAGACAAAAACTAATTGGAACAACAAGAAACTTAAATGTTATGAACTAAATCTTTCACTCAAACAATCATCACTTGAGGACTCAGTAATGATAACTTTGTCCCCTGTAAACTGATGCAAATGAAAATCAATCATAGGCAAGATCTCCAATCTGAGAACTTAGACAACTATAGTCAATGTTCTTTACAGTTGTTGATCTTTCAATCCACACTAAAGAAAATAACTGGAAATGGCAATTCAATTGGAAATGCTTACTAGTACACACTTGCTGCAATATCAATTAAAAGATGAAATCAAATCCTTGCAGAAAAGAACAACGACTAAGTCTATTGAAAAAATGAACATCAAAGCTTAACTTTAGTGGAAATTAATTGAACAACAAAGCTCATCTTACAAAAATGAAATATTAATGGAAAGGAATAGTAATACTAAATTATTGAAGATGAACAACAACGCTAAATGGAAATGAACCGCAAAGCTAAATGAATAGCAATACTAAATGGAAATGAACAACACTACGAAATTAATAGAAATGAGCAACAATACTAAATAAGCAGCAACATGTAATGCATAGGAGAATCTGAAGTGAACAACGAAGCTTTATAACCAAAATGGACAACATAACAATTTAAGTTGTAATGAATAATAATCTTGTTATGATGGAAGAAAATGGCAACACGATTCAATTGCAGAAGGTAATCATTAAACAAACCACACTTGCAAAAATAAAAAAGATATAATACAGAGCAACAACTTAATCCACCAGAGGTTGGGCCCTTAGTCGCCAGCGAATGCTGCTGGGCTACTTCAGATAAGGAAAATGAACAACAACCTCCAAATTATATATTAATCATTGAACTTGAGTGACATTACAATATGATCGTGTTCTCTTGGCACCACGTCTGTAAATCATAATTACAATTTGAAATAATAGAGATCCATCCCCTTTCCTCCTATCCTATCTCTAATTTACTGATCCATTTAATTCTCTCTCTAATCATCCATCATGAATCCTCTTCTCTGATCTCTATTTTCATTTAAATACAGAGAGAGCTGAGAGCAGTTACAACAGAGATGATTACAATATGATTCTCATTACAAAATTGGATTTCTCACAACAAATTGATAAACAAGATCCTATCTGGAATATCTCTTCAGCAATCATTCAACAGGAACAGGTCAAATTTGGCATTGCAACTGAGATATTTTGGAAAACGACCACAACAACGAATCTGAGAAAAACATCTTCATAGAATATTCTGTTTCTCTTAGTATGGACCAAATTTGACAAAACGGCTCACTTCAAAACTAATTTGGTCCGTTCTGGACAAAACCCATGTTTCAGATTTTCTAGATTCTTCTCCATTTGCCCAAAACGTCCATTGCAAAATTGTCACTTCTTATTCTAGAGAATTTCTGAGTTGGAATATTTAATGATGAGTTGGAGATCAAATCTTCAATCTGGAAAATATCTTGGAGGCTAAAATGGTGAAAAAATTTATCAATAAAACATCATTGGTAAAAAAATGCATAATAATCAATTTATTAAAAATAAAGGAGAAGAAATAATATTTATCCATAAGAGCGTAAATAATTATAAAATAGAATTATATGATAAATTATAATAAATGACGTGGTAAAGATTGGTAGAAATAGGCGTTAAAAAATGATAATAATAATGCCATATTAACAACCCAAAATATGTGAGCCACTATGTTCTTGTGATCCTACGAAGATAAAATGTAGATATCAATTTGAAGTTAGAATTTTACTAATCTTTATATGAATTTCATATTAAATTTGTCACAACAACATTAACTTACTCCAATTACATAATATAAATAGATCATGTTAGTGAAATCAGAAAAATTAAAGAGAATATTTCCATATTGTATTCTTGTCATCTCATGAACACAAGAACAAAGTGAAATGTAGCATTGACTTATATCTACAAACATTTGGAAACGATGTTGAAATTTACAATAAATTCAATAAATAAGGATTATAAACCATGTAAGTTCGACAACAAATTTTAAATTTGATCATTGAATGAATCAAGAAATAAGACTCTAGATTACAATTATTTATGGATCAACATAATGGATTTATATCTATGTTTCCAGGAAATGTGGGTTCGGGGACGGGGACAACATTTTTGGAAACAGGGTGCATTGGTTCATCGGGTAATATAATAACATTAAATTTTAATAATTATAAATTTTAAATTATAGTTTAATAATATATATGAAATTTGAATTTGTATATTTTTTCAACTTTAAACAGGAAAACTTTAAGCATTTAAACATGCACATCATTGAACATTCAACATTGGCATTGAAATTTCAAAATTTATCACCAAAAAACTGTTCATTGTTTACATATTAATAAGAATAATGAATCATGATATATGTCCATTTTCATACTACATTCAAAATTTGCCTTAAGGCATCTTCAAACATGAACTAGGAAATTTTAAAATACTAAAATAAAAATACTAAATAGCTAAAGCCTAAGGAACAATGGCTTCCTCAAAGACCAAAAAACTGGAAAATACAAGTTATTTGACCTCCAATATTATTGCATCCCTTTTTATTAAAAAAGAACTAATAGGTATAAGAACCAAGGCTGCTTGGAAGTGGGAGCTAGAGTGGGGGACACAATTTTTAGAAGCTTCCAGATCGAGAGCGTTTTTTATACTATATATATTTTGAATCGTTACATATAAATTTTGTGGTTTTTTTTAGGCTTGTGGCTACATTAAAGTATAAATTATGGCTGCTGGCAGCATATATTTCACTGCTGTCCCACCAAACACTCAAGGCAGCCCAATAAAATAAAGTTTAAAATGTTGAGTCTTTGAGAACTCATAATACTTTATGATTTTTTAGCGTACCCCTAAGTTTGTAGGAAACTTGGCTAGTGTATCTCAGTTAGCTGTGTGTGACAAAATCTGTCCCAAGTTTCACCAAAATAGTTGAGTCTAGCATTTACTTAAGTTAAGTAAATGTTGGACTCGTTGCTTTGACATTAGACATTTTAGTATCTTACAATGTTACATGTAAATTCTTATTTTATGTTTGAATTTTTAAAATAACTTATAAAGTTATAAGTAGCATAAACATGTCATTCATGCATGCCGTATCCTAGTATGTATTTTCAAAATATAGTTTTTTTTATGAAGAACCCAAAGAACCCGAAGAACCCAAGAACCCATTAAAGGAAAAGAACCCAATTTTTTTTTTTTAAGAACCTGGTTCTTCATGTAAGAACCCAGTTCTTCTGGGAAAAACCCGTACCCAAATCCGGTACTTAGGTGCGGGAACCCAGGATGGGTTCGAGAACCCCACCCCGGGTGCGGGAACTCGTGCAACATAGATTTATATATAGTATATTTCAATCCATGAAGTTCTTCATTTAAGCTATTCTCACTCTTCCGTACTATAAAAACATCACTTGTTTGTTCAGTCTCTTTCAAAAGGCCATAAGAAATAAAATGTGTACTTGTTCATTTACACTAATTCAAAAAATAAGAATTATAAACCATGAAAATTAGACAACAAATTTTAAATTTGATCATTGACTGACTAAAGAGATAAAACTCTCAATTATAGTTATTTATAGATCAACAAAATAAATTTATATATAATATATTTCAATCCACGAAGTTCCTCGTTTAAGCGTATTCTCACCCTTTCGTACTATAAAAGCCTCACTTATTTGTTTAGTCTCTTTCAAAAGGTCATAAGAAATAAAATATGTACTTGTTCATTTACTTTTTTCAAAAAACTATAATAGGTTCCGGTTATTATCGATAAGCATAGATAAAATTAGTAGGACATTATTTCATCCATATCCGAGAATCAATTTATAATAATCAAAGTGTCATTACTGTGTTAGTCACTAATTTATATGGCTTTATAAGATGATTGCTTTTGCATTTTCAAGATAGCTTATTGGTGATAGGTATTTTTTAATATGATTAAAGTTTATTATTCAAAAAATTACTATAAATGCTTTTAAAGCGAAATTCTAATCACTGGAAGGAATATTATGAAAAAATATGGATGAAATGAAAGACTTCCCTCCAAACACAATTCATGTGTTTGATGGAAATAATTATGCATAATGGAGAAATAACATGGAAATTTACTTGAAGGCTTTAGGAGTGGTTTTTGACTCTCTATTGTTAATGGCTATAAAGTTCGAAAAAATCCTTTAGTTCATCCTAATGAGAAGAAATTATTTAGTTGTAATTCAAAGTCTCATCATGTGGATTGTCAAAGATCGTTAAGACCAAGGTGATGGGGTGCGGCACAATTAAAGAGGTTTGGGATAAAGTTAAAAGTCTTTATTAAGGAGATCAAAAGGTCAAATAGGTCAAGCTTCAATAACATGGAGCATAGTTTGAAAATGAATGAATCATAAGATATTGCGACCTCTTTACTTAGAGTAGATGAAGTGGTTAATGCTATCTAAGGATTATCAGAAGAAGTCTAATAATCCTCAAGATCATACAAAATGTACTCAGATTACTTCCTTTGAGATATGATGACAAGGTATCTACCATAAAAGAAGCCATGGATTTGACCAAAATGAAATAGATGAAATACATGGCACCCGCACAACATATGAAATGAGAACAAATACCAAATATGGATAGCTAAATAGATAAGGAACTTTTAAGGCCTTCAAGAATACAAGGAACAAAGAACATATGGTAGAAGGAAGACAAGGCGATGAATCAAATGAAGAAGAAGCAAATTTTGTAAAGAAGCTAAAAAGGGAAATTAGAAGATACAAAGGAAAGTTACCCTTTAAATATTTAAATTGTGGTAAAATATGAAATTATGCTAAGATATGTCATTTTGAAGAAAAGAAAAGGTTCTACAAGAAAAAGAGTCTTTACTCCAAAGAGGACAACAATTCTTTAAATGAAAGTGATGGAAGAAAGCAATGTAAGGGAAGTTCTCTTCATAACTCAAGAAATTTAGAATAACGACCATAAAACCTCCGAAACAAATGTTATTGATTTTGAAAAAGAGTTCATAAACAATACAATTAAGTTTGAGGCAAAAGAAACAAATATGGAACTAGACACCTTTTGGGGAATCAAAGATAATACAAAAATTAAACAAGAAGATGAAGAAAAAATAAAACAACCTTCAAGAAAAATTAAAGATGAAAATATCAAGGTTGGAAACAAATATAGAATACTAAAAAGCCATTTGAAAAAATGTGAAGAAGAGAATCATGAACTTGAAAATACAATTAAAAGTGTGAAGGATCAATTAGATAAAGCCAAATCTTATGAGAAATTGAAACTAAAATTGGATCTCACAAAAAAGAGTTGATGTTAACCAACACAGTGAAATGATTACTTGAAATTTGAAAAAAGTGTTTGAAATGATACATTATTAACCGGACATGGTCATCCCGTGTTCAGGATTTATCCTTGATTATTGTGAAGTTCATTTAAAAAACAACAATTATTGTTTGATGCAGCAGGCCTACCACAGCTTTGGGATGGCTTACCCTTTCTTTCATCGAATGGCACTTTGTTGGTTGCAGTATCCAGAACTTACTAGAGCTGCACTGCGATGCTTAATCTATGATTCCCAACATCTAATCATCGATAGCTTCTCATCTGGGAAGTGCACTGTTCTCCACAATTGACAGTCGTTTGCATGTTTAGCAAACTCCATGAGTATCGAGCGCATGGACACCTCCTTCTCACCCAACACCCTAGTTCACATCCCCTCTTCAAATAATTGTGTGCAAAATATTTCAGAAGATCACGAGGAGGGATTAGGGGAAAATGAATTGAATGGGAACAGCATGCATCTGATGACACCATGTATGGACAAAGACAGAGGAATCAGAAGAGATAAGAGGGGATATCGAACGAGAAACGCATTTATGACTAAGAGGGGAATCGAACGAGAAGCCAGCCATGCATGCATTGAAAGTGAGGAGGGGGAAATAATGCATCCAATGACGCGATGGCAAGACAAAAAGAGCTTTGGAATTTCCCATTGTTGAGGATACCATTTTACTGTCCCTGTCCGTCCCTCTCCATGAGGAAGTGGAATTTCAATTCCAAATAGCTTTAGATCATTAAAGTCATCAAATCTCGCTCACATGTCACTCACTTGTCCCATCTAATTTTTCCATTTTTCAGATTTAAAGTGAGCTTTTGCATTATTTATATCTAAAATTATTTATACTTCAAATTTCCACATGGATAAGCTTCATATTTTTTTTTAATAACCTACACCACAAAATATTTTAACACAACACTTTATTCCTAAAGTGTTCTAAAAATGTTTTACATCTCATGAATTTCTTTTATCTATTTCGTATTAGTATATGCGAGTTTTTTTTCCTTTTTCAAATTAACCATTTATACAATTTTTTACCAATTTGTTAGAAAATAATAATTTCTAATTTAGAATGAATATTATATTTTACATTCTACTTTAAAACCAATTGTTAAATATATTTTGAAAATAAAAGTATATGGTGTGAAACATCAAATTGTAAGATTACTCCCAATGTTATTGGTTTTCTTATATATTTTATTATTTGTTTGCAGCTATTTTGAAACTAAAAGTATATGTTGTGAAACATCAAATTGTAAGCTTACTCTTAATGTTATTGTTTTTCTTATATATTTTATTATTTTGTTTGCAGCTACTCTCAAGGCTAAAGTGTGCTCTTGGTGAGAGAATTACAAGTACAACTTTCCTTTCACTTAGTCTTTGGTTTCTATGTGATGTAGCAACCTCAAAGAGGATGTTATGCAATAATATTTATTGATTTAAACACATATGTTAAAAAGTTTTTCTTTAAGCAAAACACATCTGCAAGGTGAAAAGAAATAGATCATATTTACAAAGAATGTAACATGATATTTCCATTAAACTCATAAGACAAAAGGAGGTGCACACTTGCAATCTTAAACTTTAAACTCAAAGTCAAAAAATCACACTAGAAAGAGGGGTAGCACGAAGATGGCACAAGGGATGATGGTTGTGACGGGAGTAATAAACGATGTTGATGGAGGAGTGAAAAGAGTTGAGAACATGTTGAGAGAAAGTGTCCAAGTTGTTGATGACTGTAAGGTGGTGTGGCTATGGAAGAGAAGACCGTGTCAAGAGAACGTAGGAGAATAGAGCAAGAATCAGAGACTTCATCCATGGGCGGTGATTAAGCTACACTAGGTGGCATAAACAAAGGAGGGCCCCCTTCACTAACAAGAATTTTTTTCACGATACGCTGCAGCTCCACCAATTAGTTTAGCTTGACACTGAATTTGGGAGGACTGTGTGAATATGTTCGACATACCGACATTGGGGCAATCCCCACCATAGGGGTTGTAGAAGTTGGGTGGGGTTTTGTCCCCATGCATGATCAGGTGGCACAAGGGAACCCGATGACGAACCCCTACTGTGGCAGGTAGAAGGAGCTAAAATCACTTCGAGGTTTCTTGGTGGCAATTTGAAAAAACATGAACTGCCCTCCATACTAACCCCTGAAGTGCCTTGGAGAAGGAAAGAAAATCGAAGTCTTGCCACTACCCGCCAAAGGAAGGAGCATGTAGAGCAGAAAGAAGATGACAATTATCAGGGACATACATAGAACCTTACCTTGGAGCAACAATGGTGGCTAAGTTTCTTTATATAAGAGCATTGTCGTGGGGAAATGGAGTGTGACACTCCCCTCCTATCCAGTTCTGGAGTTCCAAGACAACCAAACCACTTGAACTCCCCTGTAAGCTACTATACCATAAGCACGAAGACAACCTATATAAGAACAGAGGTTACAAAATGCATGGGGATAGGAGGAGGACTGAGTGGCTTGGGATGAACCACAATTTTGTGTTGGGGGCCTGTTGGAGCCCATAATTTTTTTATTAAATTTCTGTTAAGTGTAGGACTGCGTAGGAGGATAGAGTGCGAAAGGAGCAGAGGTTGCACAATAGAGGGAGTTGGCGCAGGAGGAAGAGGTTGCACAACATAGGTTGGTCGTTTTTAATGTAAAATGAAAAATAATTTTATCTTTTTTAAATTCATACTAAAATTACATAGATGAAAGTTGAATTTATGAGATGGAGAATATTTAGCAATAGAGTATTTGTTTTGTTAAAACACTTTTTATGTGAAGGAAGATTATGAGTTGGAAATTTTAGATATGAAAAATGCAAAAGTTAAATGTGGCACGAGTGAGATGACATGTGAGAGTGATTTTGATGACTTTGATGATTTAAATGCAAATTAAAATTGAAATTCCACACCTGCTTTAGAGGGACGGTAAACTTTTTTAGCTATGTTATATTCTACTTCATTTTTTTTCAGAAATTATGTTGCGGTATATTTTGAATTTTTACAATGATTATTAATAATTATTTTAAGTTTTAATGTAGGTTTTGTATATCATAATAGTTAAATATTTGTATCTAAGTAGATCTCTTATATTACAAACAATTTTTTTTAATAACGATACCTTTTAAAATTAAATAATTACAATTAACACCAGAAGTTAGCAGATTTAACAAATGTATGCATTAGCCATTATTATTAACTCATTTAAATTCCATCCATATAATTATAGTTTGACGCCCACTATTACTTGGTGTGGAAGCAGCACATGGAAGAGGCAACCTTTCCTAGTTTCCATAGCGCTACATTCCACAAGTCAGTCTAGAAACAACACATTGTAGGCGCAAGATGACACATTAATTTCCCATTAATCACTTGTCTATAAAATCGCGTTCATACAACATCTGGATTCATCGAGTAACTTGCAATCCTAGATATGGTGTGTATATTAGGGTGACGAAGTCAAAATCGAAGTTTCTTGGATGAAAATAAATTAAAGTAGCAATTACACCAAATGTTATAAAGGAAATGCCGTAAGTAGGTAGCATATGAAAAAATAACATAGATGAAGAGAGATCTGATATGTTATGCGATCTAAATGTAGTCTAATTTGAGTAAAAGAGAAATTTTAATGTTGTTGCCACCGATTAACCTTTCATAATTGGGATCTTACGTGAAGATTTAAAGTAAGATTTTTTTTTAGATATTTGAATGATGGGAAATTGGAAGTGCAAATGTTAATGTATGTTATTGTTAAATTAATCTCAAGACTTGAATTCAAAAAAGTTTCTTATATTAATTTACAAACTCAACTCTATTTTAAAAAACATAAGGACAAATCATCAATGGTTTATTCCTTCCCTCATGTTTATGGAACTACTTCAACAAGTAGGAGTTATATTGTCCCTTAGAAATGATTGAAAATATGATCCATATACATTTTATAAATCTATAAAGTTCAATAAAATCGTAGCACTTCTAGGTGTTGAGTAACTCCCCAATGTATAAGAAATATTTTTAAAACAGTTTTCCTACCACATGAAACCATGTTCCTTGAAACTATACAACTACCGTGTCATTATTATACACATTTGACATTAAAATAATTTTAAAAAATATGTATTAAATAAAAGAAATGATTTTGAATTAAAATATTTGATTTTGTGTTTTAAGGATTTATAAAGGCGACATAATAAGAGAAAGGAAGCCTTACTTTGTCCAAATTTTCACGGGAAAACAAAGGGGAATTGCAACTATACATTTGCATATGTACTTTACCTTGGGATTGTGAAGGTGCATCCTTGTCCTTCCCATGATCACCATGTAGACCAAGCTGAATGACATTCCATCTTTCATCATGGAGACCAAATTTTGTGTATCTTCCTCTCTTTTGGTATCATGCTTAATTTCTGTTTTCAAAACCTTTGATAAATTAACAGCACTGTTATCTATAACCTCATCTAATATTGTATGCTTAAACTTCTTTATCCACATGATTCTTATTAAGATTTAGGGTATCACTGCCACCAAATGCTCATATATATGGCAGTTTTTGCATTTGAATGAGATACTCACTATCCAACATTTGCATGTGGATGATAGAGCCTAAATGTATGAGCATCTCCTTTGCCAGCCCCTCATGAAGGTCCAACCCTACAAATATTATGCTACATTTCATAAGCCCCTTCTCCTCATAGCTTGTATTCACTTCCATAAAGGAGCCAATGGAATTATGAATTTCTTAAAGTACATTTGGTGACCACAATAATGACCTAGCAACTTAACCCAATCTGACATGAGATAAGTTTTATCTAACTTCACATCATAGGCAAGAGTTCATTTGTAAAGGATTAGAAGAGTTGTCCTATATCTAGTTTTGCAGTAGTAGTTTCTCCATATGCATTGAAGATAGAAGAATAAATGTCATCCACAATTAGGTTAATATATGAAAATGTGGGCAAAATTCGATGTATGGCACCAATTTAGTGTCCATGACTCGTTTGTGGTTTTTGGACTAAATTTTTTTGTGCCCTCCGCACCAAACTTCCTTTTTAGTCATGTGCAGGAATGTTTCTTAAACACATCTTTCAACCCCAACAAGCTTCATAAAAAATATCATTGACCTAACCACCAGATTTTTCTCTTCCCCAATTTCTAGATGTGCATTTGAGAAATTGTGCTCAATTGTATTAAAATAAAATTATCATGAGTATGATGTTAATGTGAGTCACCATTATTGAGGCCATGTCATTGATCATTCCTTACCATTCAATTTGGATTGTGATTATGGAATAGAGGATATCAATTGCCTCACTCGATATATAGGTCCATTAGGAAAGATTTTGGACTCTACTACTGGGTCCTTAAATAATCAATGCGTCATCACTGCCACAAAACTTCATGTCTCAAATAGGTTTTAAACCTCAGTGAAATTCATTGTATATCCTCTTCTTGATTCAGCTCTCTAGCCGAGAATGACAGGTTACTCTAGATCGTT
>APFE031684796.1:64503-90820 GCA_000404065.3 Pinus taeda
GAGAATTCAAGTTCTTTGTCAAACTAATCCAAACTAAATTTCTAAGAGTGTGTTGGAACTTAGTGTTCTATCTCTTGTACTAGCACTTCAATGTTGACAACCTTAAAAATGTTAGATAAAGATCATTGCTCCCTATGAATTAGGACACATTTGCAAATTCTTGTGTTCGGTTTTCTCAAAAAATAGTTGGGGAATATCTTAGGCACTTTGCACTTTATGTTTGATAGAGATTTTGGCTCCCAACATTTTGTGTAACTAAATATTCAACCAGTATTCTTAAATTGGCCACACCATCTTGAACACTATCAACTCCCATTGATGTGCATGAGATATCTAAATAGGTCTTAAAGAAAATTTTCGTAGATTTTTGGGTCTCACATTCCCTTGTCTTTTTCTACTACTTCAGAGAAGAGTGTCATTTTAAGTAGTGGTACGAACAATCCCTCCATACCCATTTGTTTAATAGAATTTTGCAATTTGAATATTTTTTCTGAGTTAAAAAAGGGGCAACTTATTGGTATTTATGGGATTGGTATCCACTTTTTTGGTGTGTATTTTTTCATAGATGGTTCTACCTACAATCAGGTTTCTCTAATATATTCAAGGATGGTTGTCCGTCTTCCAATTGTCATGTTTATTTTTTTATTCCTATGAAAATTAGTTCACCCAATAAAGAGTATCTTGAGCTATAGAAAACATTGTGATTACTTTTCCATAAATCAAATATAAACCAATCCTACTTCTTGAATTTCTACATCTTTGATATTGCAATATGTCTAGGATAATCTTGTGTGATATAACAGAGTAAAAAATATGTGATATATTATATCATTTCGTGCATAAATTGTTAATTTTTATTTGACAATTGAAAAGAAATAGTACCATATTTTGACAACAACCTACAGTGATATACCTTAATCAAATCCTATTAAGTGAGCTTTTATTGTTTTCCTCCAAAAACTTTGAGTTTCTCACCTCCAAGCACATTAAAATGAAATATATCAAGCCTATTTAAAGGCTTTATTACATTTAGTCCATGAATTCAATACTAGGTATCACTAATACCATGTGCTTGAAACCAACAATATAAACCTAAAAAAAAACTACAGGCAGATCGAGGTCATTCTATTCTTGCCGTTTTACTAAATGTAGGTATCAAATTTGAAGTTGTCATTGAATAATATTTATATTATTTTCACTTTAAATTTGTCACACCAAGACCAAATTACTCCAATTACATATATAACACTATGAACACTAAAACTATAACAAATTTAAGATATATGTGAGCCACTATGTTCTTGTCATCCTACAAAGATAAAATATAGATATCAATTTGAAGTTGGAATTTTACTAATCTTTATATGAATTGCATATTAAATTTGTCACAACAACATTAACTTACTCCAATTACATAATATAAATAGATCATGTTAGTGAAATCATAAAAATTAAAGAGAATATTTCCATATTGTATTCTTGTCATCTCATGAACACAAGAGCAAAGTGAAATGTAGCATTGACTTATATATGCAAACATTATCTGCAAACATTTGGATACGATGTTGAAATTTGCATTAAATGCAATAAATAAGGAATATAAACCATGTAAGTTCAACAACAAATTTTAAGTTTGATCATTGAATGACTCAAGAGATAAGACTCTAGATTGCAGTTATTTATGGATCAACATAATGGATTTATATATAGTATATTTAAATCCATGAATTTCTTCATTTAAGCTATTCTCACTCTTGTAATATAAAAACCTCACTTGTTTGTTCAGTCTCTTTCAAAAGGTCATAAGAAATAAAATGTGTACTTGTTCATTTACATTTTTTCAAAAAATAAAAATTATAAACCATGTAAGTTAGACAACAAATTTCAAATTTGATCATTGAATGACTGAAAAGATAAAATTCTAAATTATAATTATTTATGGATCAACATAATGAATTGATATATAATATATTTCAATCCATGAAGTTCCTCGTTTAACCCTATTCTCACCCTTTCGTACTATAAAAACCTCACTTGTTTGTTTAGTCTCTTTCAAAAGGTCATAAGAAATAAAATATGTACTTGTTCATTTACTCATTTTCAAAAAACTATAATAGGTTTCAGTTATTATCAATAAGCATAAATAAAATTAATAGGACATTATTTCATCTATATCAGAGAATCAATTTATAATAATCAAAGTGTCATTATTGTGTTAGTCACTAATTTATATGGCTTTATAGGATGATTGCTTTTGCATTTTAAAGATAGTTTATTGGTGATAGGAATTTTTTAATATGATTAAAGTTTATTATTCAAAAAATTATATTAAATGTTTTAAAGTGAAATTATGATTTTTGAGATTTTGTTTAATTGAAATGTTGTAATGTAATGTTTAACTTTTGATTAAGTCAAATTACACTAAAAATAAAAATTAAATTAAACAAAGATTAAGGGAATGTAATGTTAACATTTTACTTGATCAACATAATAAAAAATAAAAATAAAAATAACACTATAAGAATAAAATAATATGAAAAATAAAAATGACCCACAATATTGATTCATGGTATTGAAAACCCATGGTATTCATGTGGAATTTAGCCTATTTAAAAGGGGCAGCTAAACCAACTTAGATCCATCTTAACTCCGCATCTACAAGTGCCAAGAAAGATTAGATCACTTGATATACAATAAATTGAAATATTTGGAGTTAAGATAAATCTAAATTAATATTAATTTTAATGTTGAATATTATATTTTAGAAAGTAGTTTAGTGTTTGCTATTTAAATAAAATATATGTTTTATAGATAAAGAGTTCAATAGATTATTTTAAATGGTTTTAGAGAATGATTATCCCATTTTCTAAGTTTAAATTTAAATTTTACAATAAATTTTAGACATTTTAAAATATGATTAATTTTGTTTTATTTAAGTATAAATTTAAATTTATACAATCACGAGAGTTAATCTAGACTGGTTAATGCCAAAAAAAAAAAGAAAAAGAAGACAAAACCAAGTTGAGTGGTCGGGTATTATCAAAAGGGGACATTATCCCTATTCCAGAATTAATTTATGATAATCAAAGTGTTATTATTGTGTTTGTCATTAATGGTGATAAGAAATTTTTAGGATTATTATAATTTATTATTCAAAATTTCATATTAATATTATATGTTTTAATGTGAAATTATGATTTTTTGAGATTTTATTTAATATTAATTTTATCGTTAAGTATTATATTTTAGAAAAAATAGTTTAATATTTTGTTAGATATTTTTGTGTAACATGTGTGATCTGTTTAATGTAAGAATTTATTGAGAATTTATTTTATTTTTATGTTGTTAATTCTTGTTGATTCATTAAAACTTATTCTAACAGGAAATGCACTATAGATAATTTTGGTGTTTATTTAGAAAACAAACAGAGCGAAAACCTTTTTAGAGTGAAAAACAAAGTGAATTTGTGAATTTTCTTTTGACACGATTTGGCCAACCATTGTTAGGTTTCCAAAAAAATAAAAAAAGGAAAAATATCTCATATGAATGTGAGTTATATTGATTTCAATTATTCTTTGGTTTTATATACAACCTGTTACAATAAGCCAAGAACCTTCGAAAACATTACAGATTGTCTGTCCAAGGAAGTGATGATGCATTGGATGCAGCCGCGTGCTTGCTTGCGCTATCAGTGTCAAGAACATCAACCGAAGATTTCTTGTCATGCACAGAATCCTGGGAATGGTGTCCAGAGTGAGTGTGGGAGTGTTTCCCCTAGTGATGGCACAGGTGGTGTTTATGCAGGTGGTATGCATCACTCGGGTTCTTAATCAAAATCTATCCATAAAAGCTTCCCAAAATAATAGATTCAAACTGTAGTTGTCTGGTCATAAAAAAAATTTCATATAATCCCAATCTTTACCTTCAAAAAAACAAACCACATACCTATTTAGAAAACCTATTGTGATTCAATCAATCCATGGTGGTGAATCTTTTGTGATCGTCTAAGAAGAGAGAGTAAGAATGCTTCCAAGCTGGGTAGTTTGAATCAATCCACAGTGGTGAATCTTTTGCATCCACCAAAGAAGAGAGAGCAAGAATGCTTCTAGGTGGGGTAGTTTGAAAAGAACCGTTAAAATGAGTTTCTCATCAGTTAAATTATTATTAACTATTAACTGAATATTAATCTCATGGTTGACTATTGTTCAATCGTTTAACATTAAATCTGAAGGTGTAGAGTAGTGCAAAGTGGCACCTAGGGGAGTTTTTCTCAAAGGGAACGCCTTAGGCCGTAATAATTTTCGATAGGTATTGAATTTAGAAAATAAACTTTCAGTTTTTAAATTTGCCGTAGTCTACACAAACTCTTTTTTTTTTTCTCTCAAAATTATGGGAATTTCGGAAAGATTTTGATAAAATTTCTCAGGGAGTTTTGTAAATCAATGTTATAGCTGTCAAACTTCAATTTTTTGGGTGCTCACAGGTTTTTGATGTGCTGAATCCATTTCCACCATAAAAAACATGATTCAAACAATGTTATTAATGTTAGGATATTCCAACACATAAGAATAGTTAAGTATAACTTGGTCTAGTATAGAGTTAGGTAAAGTGTGTTTCTTTACTATGTACTTTTGTAACTTACAATCCAACGGTCACGATATGTAGTGATCCGATGGTTCATTCTCTCCTCGGTATTACCGACACTTGATCCGTGGCTTAACACCCGATTGGTCCATGATCTCTATTTAAAGAGCACGGAGGGTCATTTCTAGGTTAATTGTTCATGAGAGAAGCTTATGTAAATTTTCATTCTTTTATTAATAAATTGCCTGAAGTGGCCGCGTTGGCTCAGACCGTGGATTGTTTCCCTCTTTGAGGGTTTTAACCACGTCAAAAATACTGGTGTATTGATCTGTGATCTGTTTTTGAGTGGTGTCCTTTGGTGTTCTATCTGAGGAACTTACCCTGCAAATTCTTACATGGTATCAGAGCCAAGTTGAGGGCCGCGTCCGTTGGTGATCCAAATCTGAAGCTGGTAGAACTGCATTCGATTGCCGTTTCCTAGATCTGTTGATTCTGACTGCTTTCGGGCTGAGAGGATTGCTCTGTTGTTTTAGGAGCATCTATTCCAGTGAGGAACCCCTTTCTTTTCACGCGAAAAGGTTTCTGGTAGCCCTAGCTACGTCATTTTTAAGATCTGGAGGTATACAGTGTTTTTTTTGCAGTTTCTAGTTATTTTTCTCTCTGTTTATTATTTCGGTTTATTTAGCTTCTTTTTTATTACCGGATCTATACGTTTCATTTATGCGTATGCTCTTTGCCTTGCGATTCTATGCGATCTGGGCAAATCAGAAACAGAAAGGAAGGATTTTTCTCATGCGTATGCTCTTTTCCGCTGCGCCTTAGTGTGATCTCGGAAAATCAGAAACATTGAGGAAAATATTTAGTTTCCAGGTAAAGCTAACTTTAACCCGTAAGGTTTGTTTTTTTTGGTATGTCCGTGTTGGGTTTTGTGCACACTTGCAATCTTAAACTTTAAACTCAAAATAAAAAAATCACACTAGAAAGAGGGGTAGCACGAAGATGGCACAAGGGATGATGGTTGTGACGGGAGTAATAAACGATGTTGATGGAGGAGTGAAAAGAGTTGAGAAGATGCTGAGAGAAAGTGTCCAAGTTGTTGATGACTGTAAGGTCGTGCGACTATGGAAGAGAAGACCGTGTCAAGAGAACCTAGGACAACAGAGCAAGAATCAGAGACTTCATCCATGGGGGGTCATTAAGCTACACTAGGTGGCCTAGACAAAGGAGGGCCCCCTTCACTAACACAATTTTTTTTGCACGATACGCTGCAGCTCCACCAATTAGTTTAGTTTGACAATAAATTTGGGAGGACTGTGTGAATATGTTCGACATACCGACATTGGGGCAATCCCCACCATAGGGGTTGTAGCAGTTGGATGGGGTTTTGTCCCCATGCATGATCAGGTGGCACAAGGGAACCCGATGACGAACCCCTATTGTGGCAGGTAGAAGGAGCTAAAATAACTTTGAGGTTTCTTGGTGGAAATTTGCAAAAACATGAAATGCCCTCCATACTAACCCCTGAAGTGCCTTGGAGAAGGAAAGAAAATCGAAGTCTTGCCACTACCAGCCAAAGGAAGGAGCAGGTAGAGCAGCAAGAAGATGACAATTATCAGGGACATACATAGAACCTTACCTTGGAGCAACAATGGTGGCTAAGTTTCTTTATATGAGAGCATTGTCGTGGGGAGATGGAGTGTGACACTCCCCTCCTATCCAGTTCTGGAGTTCCAGGACAACCAAACCACTTCAACTCCCTTGTAAGCTACTATACCATAAGCACGAAGACAACCTATATAAGAATAGAGGTTACAAAATGCATGGGGATAAGAGGAGGACTAAGTGGCTTAGGATGAGCCACAATTTTGTGTTGGGGGGCCTGTTGGAGCCCATAAATTTTTTATTAAATTTCTGTTAAGTGTAGGACTGCGTAGGAGGATAGAGTGCGAAAGGAGCAGAGGTTGCACAATAGAGGGAGTTGGCGTAGGAGGAAGAGGTTGCACAACATAGGTTGGTGGTTTTTAATGTAAAATGAAAAATACTATTTTTATCTTTTTTAAATTCATACGAATATTACATAGATGAAAGTTGAATTTATGAGATGGAGAATATTTAGCAATAGAGTATTTGTTTTGTTAAAACACTTTTTATGTGAAGGAAGATTATGAGTTGGAAATTTTAGATATGAAAAATGCAAAAGTTAAATGTGGCATGAGTGAGATGACATGTGAGAGTGATTTTGATGACTTTGGTGATTTAAATGCCAATTAAAATTGAAATTCCACATTTGCTTTAGAGGGATGGTAAACGTTTTTAGCTATGTTATATTCTACTTCAGTTTTTTTTCAAAAATTATGTTGCAGTATATTTTGAATTAATACAATGATTATTAATAACTATTTTAAGTTTTAATGTAGGTTTTGTATATTATAATAGTTAAATATTTGTATCTAAGTAGATCTCTTATCTTACAAACAAATTTTTTTAATAACAATACCTTTTAAAATTATATAATTACAATTAACACCAGAAGTTAGCAGATTTAACAAATGTATGCATTAGCCATTATTATTAACTCATTTAAATTTCATCCATATAATTATGAGTTTGACGCCCACCATTACTTGGTGTGGAAGCAGCACATGGAAGAGGCAGCCTTTCCTGGTTTCCATAGCGCTACATTCCACAAGTCAGTCTGGAAACAACACATTGTAGGCGCAAGATGACACATTAATTTCCCATTAATCACTTATCTGTAAAATTGTGTTCATACAACATCTGGATTCATCGAGTAACTTGCAATCCTAGATATGGTGCATATATTAGGGTGACGAAGTCAAAATCGAAGTTTCTTGGATGAAAATAAATTAAAGTAGCAAATGCACCAAATGTTATAAAGGAAATGTCGTAAGTAGGTAGCATATGAAAAAATAACATAGATGAAGAGAGATGTGATATGTTATGCGATCTAAATGTAGTCTAATTTGAGTAAAAGAGAAATTTTAATGATGTTGCCACCGATTAACCTTTTATAATTGGGATCTTACGTGAAGATTTAAAGTAAGATTTTTTTTTAGATATTTGAATGATGGGAAATTGGAAGTGCGAATGTTAATGTATGTTATTGTTAAATTAATCTCAAGACTTGAATTCAAAAAAGTTTCTTATATTAATTTAGAAACTCAACTCTATTTTTAAAAACATAAGGGCAAATCATCAATGGTTTATTCCTTCCCTCATGTTTATGGAACTACTTCAACAAGTAGGAGTTATATTGTCCCTTAGAAATGATTGAAAATATGATCCATATACATTTTATAAATCTATAAAGTTCAATAAAATCGTAGCACTTCTAGGTGTTGAGTAACTCCCCAATGTATAAGAAATATTTTTAAAACAGTTTTCCTACCACATGAAACCATGTTCCTTGAAACTATACAACTACCGTGTCATTATTATACACATTTGACATTAAAATAATTTTAAAAAATATGTATTAAATAAAAGAAATGATTTTGAATTAAAATATTTGATTTTGTGTTTTAAGGATTTATAAAGGCGACATAATAAGAGAAAGGAAGCCTTACTTTGTCCAAATTTTCACGGGAAAACAAAGGGGAATTGCAACTATACATTTGCATATGTACTTTACCTTGGGATTGTGAAGGTGCATCCTTGTCCTTCCCATGATCACCATGTAGACCAAGCTGAATGACATTCCATCTTTCATCATGGAGACCAAATTTTGTGTATCTTCCTCTCTTTTGGTATCATGCTTAATTTCTGTTTTCAAAACCTTTGATAAATTAACAGCACTGTTATCTATAACCTCATCTAATATTGTATGCTTAAACTTCTTTATCCACATGATTCTTATTAAGATTTAGGGTATCACTGCCACCAAATGCTCATATATATGGCAGTTTTTGCATTTGAATGAGATACTCACTATCCAACATTTGCATGTGGATGATAGAGCCTAAATGTATGAGCATCTCCTTTGCCAGCCCCTCATGAAGGTCCAACCCTACAAATATTATGCTACATTTCATAAGCCCCTTCTCCTCATAGCTTGTATTCACTTCCATAAAGGAGCCAATGGAATTATGAATTTCTTAAAGTACATTTGGTGACCACAATAATGACCTAGCAACTTAACCCAATCTGACATGAGATAAGTTTTATCTAACTTCACATCATAGGCAAGAGTTCATTTGTAAAGGATTAGAAGAGTTGTCCTATATCTAGTTTTGCAGTAGTAGTTTCTCCATATGCATTGAAGATAGAAGAATAAATGTCATCCACAATTAGGTTAATATATGAAAATGTGGGCAAAATTCGATGTATGGCACCAATTTAGTGTCCATGACTCGTTTGTGGTTTTTGGACTAAATTTTTTTGTGCCCTCCGCACCAAACTTCCTTTTTAGTCATGTGCAGGAATGTTTCTTAAACACATCTTTCAACCCCAACAAGCTTCATAAAAAATATCATTGACCTAACCACCAGATTTTTCTCTTCCCCAATTTCTAGATGTGCATTTGAGAAATTGTGCTCAATTGTATTAAAATAAAATTATCATGAGTATGATGTTAATGTGAGTCACCATTATTGAGGCCATGTCATTGATCATTCCTTACCATTCAATTTGGATTGTGATTATGGAATAGAGGATATCAATTGCCTCACTCGATATATAGGTCCATTAGGAAAGATTTTGGACTCTACTACTGGGTCCTTAAATAATCAATGCGTCATCACTGCCACAAAACTTCATGTCTCAAATAGGTTTTAAACCTCAGTGAAATTCATTGTATATCCTCTTCTTGATTCAGCTCTCTAGCCGAGAATGACAGGTTACTCTAGATCGTTCAATTAAAAGACCATATGAGATCATGGGGTGGGGGGGGGGGGGGGGGGGGGAGAAATTCGAGTTCTTTGTCAAAACTAACCCAGACTAAATTTCTAAGAGTGTGTTGGAACTTAGTGTTCTATCTCTTGTACTAGCACTTCAATGTTGACAACCTTAAAAATGTTAGATAAAGACCATTGCTCCCTATGAATTAGGACACATTTGCAAATTCTTGTGTTCGGTTTTCTCAAAAAACAGTTGGGGAATATCTTAGGCACTTTGCATTTTATGTTTGATAGAGATTTTGGCTCCCAACATTTTGTGTAACTAAACATTCAACCCAATATTCTTAAATTGGCCACACCATCTTGAACACTATCAACTCCCATTGATGTGCATGAGATATCTAAATAGGTCTTAAAGAAATTTTCCATAGATTTTTGGGTCTCACATTCCCTTGAATTTTTCTACTACTTCAGAGAAGAGTGTCATTTTAAGTAGTGGTATGAACAATCCCTCCATACCCATTTGTTTAATAGAATTTTGCAATTTGAATATTTTTCTGAGTTAAAAAAGGGCCAACTTATTGGTATTTATGGGATTGGTATCCACTTTTTTAGTGTGTATTTTTTCATAGATGGTTCTACCTACAATCTCACCATCTTGAACACTATCAACTCCCATTGATGTGCATGAGATATCTAAATAGGTCTTAAAGAAATTTTCCATAGATTTTTGGGTCTCACATTCCCTTGTCTTTTTCTACTACTTCAGAGAAGAGTGTCATTTTAAGTAGTGGTACGAACAATCCATCCATACCCATTTGTTTAATAGAATTTTGCAATTTGAATATTTTTCTGAGTTAAAAAAGGGCCAACTTATTGGTATTTATGGGATTGGTATCCAGTTTTTTGGTGTGTATTTTTTCATATATGGTTCTACCTACAATGAGGTCTCTCTAATATATTCAAGGATGGTTGTCCCTCTTCCAATTGTCATGTTTATTTTTTTTATTCCTATGAAAATTAGTTCACCCAATAAAGAGTATCTTGAGCTATAGAAAACATTGTGATTACTTTTCCATAAATCAAATATAAACCAATCCTACTTCTTGAATTTCTACATCTTTGATATTGCAAGATGTCTAGGATAATATTGTGCGATATAACATAGAGTAAAAAAGATGTGATATATTATATGATTTCGTGCATAAATTGTTAATTTTCATTTGACAAATGAAAAGAAATAGTACCATATTTTGACAACAACCTACAGTGATATACCTTAATCAAATCCTGTTAAGTGATCTTTTACTGTTTTCCTCCAAAAACTTTGAGTTTCTCACCTCCAAGCACATTAAAATGAAATATATCAAGCCTATTTAAAGGCTTTATTACATTTAGTCCGTGAATTCAATACTAGGTATCACTAATACCATGTGCTTGAAACCATCGATATAAACTTAAAAAACAATTACAGGCAGATCGAGGTCATTCTATTCTTGCCGTTTTACTAAATGTAGGTATCAAATTTGAAGTTGGCATTGAATAATATTTATATTATTTTCACTTTAAATTTGTCACACCAAGACCAAATTACTCCAATGACATATATAACACTATGAACACTAAAAATGTAACAAATTTAAGAAATATGTGAGCCACTATGTTCTTGTCATCCTATGAAGATAAAATGTAGATATCAATTTGAAGTTGGAATTTTACTAATCTTTATATGAATTGCATATTAAATTTTCCACAACAACATTAACTTACTCCAATTACATAATATAAATAGATCATGTTAGTGAAATCATAAAAATTAAAGAGAATATTTCCATATTGTGTTCTTGTCATCTCATGAACACAAGAGCAAAGTGAAATGTAGCATTGACTTATATCGGCAAACATTTGGATACGATGCTGAAATTTACATTAAATGCAATAAATAAGGAATATAAACCATATAAGTTCAACAACAAATTTTAAGTTTGATCATTGAATGACTCAAGAGATAAGACTCTAGATTGCAGCTATTTATGGATCAACATAATGGATTTATATATAGTATATTTCAATCCATGAATTTCTCATTTAAGCTATTCTCACTCTTCCGTAATATAAAAACCTCACTTGTTTGTTCAGTCTCTTTCAAAAAGTCCTAAGAAATAAAATGTGCATTTGTTCGTTTACACTTTTTCAAAAAATAAAAATTATAAACCATGTAAGTTAGCCAACAAATTTCAAATTTGATCATTGAATGACTAAAAAGATAAAAATCTAAATTAACTATAAAAATCTAAATTATAGTTATTTATGGATCAACCTAATAAATTTATATATAATATATTTCAATCCATGAAGTTCCTCGTTTAAGCCTATTCTCACCCTTTCGTACTATTAAAAAAACCCTCACTTGTTTGTTTAGTTTCTTTCAAAAGGTCATAAGAAATAAAATATGTACTTGTTCATTTACTCATTTTCAAAAAACTATAATAGGTTCCGGTTATTATCAATAAGCATTAATTAATAAAATTAATAGGACATTATTTCATCCATATTAGAGAATCAATTTATAATAATCAAAGTGTCATTATTGTGTTAGTCACTAATTTATATGGCTTTATAGGATGATTGTTTTTTGCATTTTAAAGATAGTTTATCGGTGATAGGAATTTTTTAATATGATTAAAGTTTATTATTCAAAAAATTATACTAAATGTTTTAAAGTGAAATTATAATTTTTTAAGATTTTGTTTAATTGAAATGTTGTAATGTAATGTTTAACTTTTTGATTAAGTCAAATTACATAAAAATAAAAATTAAATTAAATAAAAAGATTAAGGGAATATAATGTTAACATTTTACTTTGGTCAACATAAAATAAAAAATAACAATAAAAATAACACTATAAGAATAAAATAATATGAAAAATAAAAATGGCCCACAATATTGATCCATGGTATTCATGTGGAATTTAGCCTATTTACAAGGGACAGCTAAACCAACCTAGATCCATCTTAACTCCGCATATACAAGTGCCAAGAGAAATTAGATCACTTGATATGCAATAGATTGAAATATTTGGAGTTAAGATAAATCTAAGTTAATATTAATTTTAATGTTGAATATTATATTTTAGAAAGTAGTTTAGTATTTGCTATTTAAATAAAATATATGTTTTATAGATAAAGAGTTCAATGGATTATTTTAAATGGTTTTAGAGAATGATTATCCCATTTTCTAAGTTTAAATTTAAATTTTACAATAAATTTTAGACCATTTTAAAATATGATTAATTTTGTTTTATTTAAGTATAAATTTAAATTTTACAATCACGAGACTTAATCTAGACTGGTTAATGCCCAAAAAAAAACAAGACAAAACCAAGTTGAGTGGTCGGGTATTATCAATAGGGGACATTAACCCTATTCCAGAATTAATTTATGATAATCAAAGTGTTATTATTGTGTTTGTCATTCATGGTGATAAACAATTTTAATGATTATTATAATTTATTATTCAAAATTTCATATTAATATTATATGTTCTAACAGGGAATACATTATAGATAATTTTGGTGTTTACTTAGAAAACAAATAGAGCAAAAACCTTTTTAGAGTGAAAAACAAAGTGAATTTGTGAATTTTCTTTTGACATGATCTGGCCAACCATTGTTAGGTTTCCAAAAAAATAAAAATAGGAAAAATATCTCATATGAATGTGAGTTATATTGAAATCAATTATTCTCTAGTTTTATATACATCCTCTTACAAGAAGCCAATAACCTTCGAAAACATTACAGATTGTCTGTCCAAGGAAGTGATGATGCATTGGATGCAGCCGCGTGCTTGCTTGCGCTATCAGTGTCAAGAACATCAACCGAAGATTTCTTGTCATGCACAGAATCGTGGGAATGGTGTCCAGAGTGAGTGTGGGAGTGTTTCCCCTGGTGATGGCACAGGTGGTGTTTATGCAGGTGGTATGCATCACCCGGGTTCTTAATCAAAATCTATCCATAAAAGCTTCCCAAAATAATAGATTCAAACTGTAGTTGTCTGGTCATCAAAAAATTTCATATAATCCCAATCTTCACCTTCAAAAAAACAAACCACATACCTATTTAGAAAACCTATTGCAATTCAATCAATCCATGGTGGTGAATATTTTGTGGTCATCTAAGAAGAGAGAGTAAGAATGCTTCCAAGCTGGGTAGTTTGAATCAATCCACGGTGGTGAATCTTTTGCATCCGCCAAAGAAGAGAGAGCAAGAATGCTTCCAGGTGGGGTAGTTTGAAAAGAACTGTTAAAATGAGTTTCTCATCAGTTAAATTATTATTAACTATTAACTGAATATTAATCTCACGGTTGACTATTGTTCATTCGTTTAACATTAAATCTGAAGGTGTAGAGTAGTGCAAAGTGGCACCTAGGGGATTTTTTCTCAAAGGGAACGCCTTAGGCCGTAATAATTTTCAATAGGTATTGAATTTAGAAAATAAATTTTCAGTTTTTAAATTTGCCGTAGTCTACACAAACTCTTTTTTATTTTCTCTCAAAATTATGGGAATTTCGGAAAGGTTTTGATAAAATTTCTCAGGGAGTTTTGTAAATCAATGTTATAGTTGTCAAACTTCAATTTTTTGGGTGCTCACAGGGTTTTGATGTGCTGAATCCATTTCCACCATCAAAAACATGATTCAAACAATGTTATTAATGTTAGGATATTCTGACACATAGGAATAGTTAAGTATAACTTGGTCTAGTATAGAGTTAGGTAAAGTGTGTTTCTTTACTATGTACTTTTGTAACTTACAATCCGACGGTCACGATATGTAGTGTTCTGACGGTTCATTCTCTCCTCGGTATTACCAACACTTGATCCATGGCTTAACACCCGATTGGTCCATGATCTCTATTTAAAGAGCATGGAGGGTCATTTGTAGGTTAATTGTTCATGAGAGAAGCTTATGTAAATTTTCATTCTTTTATTAATAAATTGTCTGAAGTGGCCGCGTTGGCTCAGGCCGTGGACTGTTTCCCTCTTTGAAGGCTTTAACCACGTCAAAAATACTGGTGTATTGATCTGTGATCTGTTTGTGAGTGGTGTCCTTTGGTGTTCTGTCTGAGGAGCTTACCCTATAAATTCCTACATGGTATCAGAGCCAAGTTGAGGGCTGCGTTCGTTGGTGATCCAAATCTGAAGCCGGTAGAATTGCATCCGACTGCCGTTTCCTAGATCTGTTGTTTCTGACTGCTTTTGGGCCAAGAGGACTACTCTGTTGTTTTAGGAGCATCTATTCCAGTGAGGAACCCCTTTTGTTTCACGCGAAAAGGTTTCTGGTAGCCCTACCTATGTCATTTTTAAGATCTGGAGGTATGCAGTGTTTTTTTTTGCAGTTTCTAGTTATTTTTCTCTCTGTTTATTATTTCGGTTTATTTAGCTTCTTTTTTATTACCGGATCTATACCTTTTATTTCTGCGTATGCTCTTTGCCCTGTGAATCTATGCGATCTGGGCAAATAAAAAACAGAAAGGAAGGATTTTTCTCATGCGTATGCTCTTTTCCGCTGCGCCTTAGTGTGATCTCGGAAAATCAGAAACATTGAGGAAAATATTTAGTTTCCACGTAAAGCTAACTTTAAGCCATAAGGTTTGTTTTTTTTGTATATCCGTGTTGGGTTTTGTGTTTTTGTTTTTTAGGGAGAAAAATATCTTTCTCAAGCAAGTACGCAATCCAAAGCTTAGTGACCGAAAAAAATAAAGCTCCACCCCCACCCCCCCCTCCCCTCTCTCTCTTTGTCAAACTTTTTGTTTAGCTCACTTGGTTCAAAGCTAATTTATGAGAGTAGAGGTCTTGGGTTCAAATATCCTTTTTGTTGGAAAATGGGAGTTTTTTTTTTCATTTCCACACATTCCCACACTTCATTGGCGCCTTCATCAACTTTTCTTCAAAAATCCATAACTTCTTCATCCAGAAGCCGTTTTCAGAGCCGGTTTTTTTGAACCAGCCTAATTTTTCGAGATCTTTCCATTGGAACACTTAGTTTCAACATATATAGCTTTAGTTTCTATTAAAATGGAAAGTCCATGCCAAGTTATTCTTGACAGCACCAACTACTTCCAATGGTGGTCCTACATTGTGGATTTACTTAGAAGTAAAGGTCTTTACAGAATAGCCTCAGGCCAAGAAACCAAACCGAAAGATGAAGATAAGGCAGCTAAATGGGAAAATAGGCAAGATCAAGCACGTGGGTTGATAGGGATGTCTATTTCTCCAGATCTTAGATTCCATATTGCAGAACTTGATACTCCTGATGAAGCAATGAAGCAGATTACTAAAGTTTTTGGAATAAAAAATGAACTTAGAGCCCATCAACTTGAAAATGAGTTGCTTACATTGGACCCCAATAAATTTTCTTGCATTGAAGATTTTTTGTCCAAGTTCAAGACCCTTAGACTTCTCTTGGAAGGTGTTAAGGTTAATAAAGAAGATAATAACCTTATCTATTCCATTCTTACTAAGTTGGGACCAGCCTACTCTGTGTTTGTTTCCACCTTCCATTCTACAAGAGAAGCCTTCATTTCTCAAGGACATGCCTACAAGCCCCTTTCCTTTGATGCTTTTTGTGATTCTTTAATAAGAGAACAAGAAAAACTCTTACACCTTGGTCTTCTTAATCTTGGAAACTCTTCTAAGAAAGTGTTAATCGCCCAGCAGCAACCAAACTCAAAGAATCCTAAGAAGTCATATCCTAAAAAGAATGGTCCTAAACCAAACAAGGGTCCTAAGCAATTTTAGCCTCAAAATGAAAAATCATTCCACCAGAATGATAAGCCAAATAAAAACAAAGGCAAGAAGACTGATAGACATTGTAACTTTTGTAATCGAGATGGGCACTTAGAATCTAAATGCTTAAGAAGATGGAAGCCTTGGAAGCCGCAATGAAGAAGCATAACATCCATTTGGAGCACTCTTCAAATTCATCTTCAGGAATGGCACTTTCTGCATGTCGTTGTCAATCATCTCAGTCTGGTTATGCATTAAATGTATCTTCTTCTTCTCATTCTCATGAGTGGCTCATTGATTCTGGAGCCTCTTATCACATGGCCAAAAACAAAGCCATCTTCTTTAAATGATTGTAACACCAAAAATATATATGTTGGTGATGATAGATCTCTTAGTGTTGTATGGATTGGAACTGTTCATATAGACAATGGTCAATTTAATGATGTATTATGTGTTCCAACCTTATCCTGCAACCTTCTACCTGTATATCAGATAACTCATTCAGGTGAAGGTAAAATCGTTGAATTTTCACCTCACGATGTTGTAATTAAGGACCTAAGAGATCCTAGACAGATTTTAGCTACTGGCGTTGCTGATGATTCTACAAGGTTGTATAAGTTTAACAACTTTGGGTAATCAAATCTTCCCTCAGTATTTGTTGCTTATAATGATGAAGTGAGCAAACTTTGGCATGAGCGATTTGGTCACTTAAACTATCTCTCCCTTCAGAATCTATGTAAAGAAAATATGGTGGCAGGTCTTCCAATGGTATCTTGCAAAGATGGTGATTGTTCCAGATGTGTACTTGGACAACATCATCGGGACAGCTTTGAAAAACGTGCCTCTTGGCACACCTCAGCCCCTCTATAGCTTGTGCATAGTGATTTATGTGGTCCACTTTCAATTGCTTCCTTCTCTGGCTACAAATATTTCTTAACTTTCATTGATGATTTCTCCAGACGCACTTGGGTATATTTCTTAAAACTCAAGAGTGAAGTATTTAAAAAATTCTTGGCCTTTAAGGCCTTTGTTGAAAAACAATCTGGACATCAAATTCTTAAGCTAAGATCAGATAATGGCGGAGAATATGTTAAAAACGACTTCATCAACTTTTGCACTGAGCATGGAATCCAAATGCAACATACTGTTCATATACTCCACAACAAAATGGTGTAGCTGAAAGGAAGAATCGCACCTTAAAGGAAATGGCTAATTGTATGCTTCAATCTAAAGAACTTAGTCTTAACTATTGGGCAGAGGCAATTAACTGTGCAAATTACATACTAAATCGCACTCCTACTAAAGCTTTAAAGAACATCACTCCAGAAGAAGCATGGAGCTCTATTAAACCAGATGTGAGTCACTTTCGTGTTTTGGGAAGTGAAGCATGGGCCCATATTCCAGATGAAAAACGTAAAGCTTTAGAACCAAAGAGTGAAAAATGTATCTTTGTTGGATATTCTGAAGATGTCAAAGCATATAGACTTATTCCATTTAAGTCCAAAAATGTTATAATTAGAAGAGATGTAAAGTTTGATGAAATAAATCGGCCTACGAGCCTAGTTCGGCGCATGGGCCACCTCTCTCTATCTCTTCTACCTTTGAACATATTTCTTCTTCAGATGATGAAAGTGAGGATGACAATCCTCCCCCACCTTCTCAGGATCATCCTTCAGCTCCTTCAGCTCCTTCACTTCCAAAATGGGTCCAAGATACTCGAGATGCAGCAGGTGATCTTGCCGGTACAGATCAGCGTCGTACCCGTTCTCAGTTTGAAAGAGCCTCTTCTTTACTGGCTCAAGTGTCAGCAAATTATGATCCTGACACCTTTGCAGAAGCTTCAGGCCATCCAGAATGGGATGCAGCTATGAATGAAGAATATCGTTCATTATTGGCAAACAATACATGGGATCTTGTTCCTCTACCAAAGGGACGCAAAATTTTTAGATGCAAATGGGTTTACAGAACCAAGTATGGGCTAGATGGGAAAGTTGATAAACATAAAGCTCGACTTGTTGCTAAGGGCTTTTCACAAGTTGAAGGCATTGATTATACTGAAACCTTTTCCCCCGTTGCCAAAATGAACTCTGTCTGCCTCGTTCTTTCCCTTGCTACCTCTTTCAAATGGGAATTCCATCAGATGGATGTTAAATCCGCCTTCTTGCATGGGGACTTGCATGAAGAAATCTAGATGGAACAACCTATTGGGTTTATACAAACAGGCTCTAGCCTTGTATGTTGTCTTAAGAAATCCCTTTATGGTCTCAAGCAAGCTCCTCAGGCTTGGTATGCCAAAATGGATAGCTTTCTTTTAGAATCTGGCTTTTCTAGGTGTCATTCTGACAATACTGTCTACACCAAGAAAGAGGGCAAGTCTCTTATCATTCTTGTTCTTTATGTTGATGATCTTATCCTCACGGGTAGTGATCCCAACCTTATTACCATGTGAAGTCCAACCTTAAAAAGAAGTTTGAAATGACAGACTTGGGACACTTACATTATTTTCTCGGTCTTCAAGTCTTGCAATCCAAGGAAGGTATTTCCCTCTCCTAATCGAAGTATGCCTGTGATCTTCTACGCCATTTTCACATGGAAGATTGTAAGACAGCTCCTTCTCCCTTTCAGTCTAGAGTAAAACTTTCTGTCAATTGTACTTCCCCAGAAGTTGATGCTACCTTATACCGTCAACTTATAAGAAAAATTTTGTATCTAACCCATACACGTCCTGACCTTTCCTTTGTTGTTGGCCTTGTTGCTCGGTTTATGCGAACCCCACATGAAAATCATTGGAAAGAAACTAAAAGAATACTTCGTTATGTTCGAGGTACAGTTCAATTTGAAATTCATTACAGTGCCGAAGCATCTCCTCTATTGGTTGGTTTCACTGATTCCGATTGGGCTGGTGACCCTGATGATCGGAAGTCTACTGCTGGTTATGTGTTCATTCTTGGTTCAGGACCTATTACATGGGCTTGCAAGAAACAGGCTGCCATTTCTCTTTCTTCAGCAGAAGCAGAGTATCGTGGTGCCGTAGAGGCCAGTAAGGAAGCCTTGTGGCTTCATCAGATCCTATCAGAGTTTGGTTTTCAGCAGCAGCATCCGACTACACTTTGGTGTGATAATCAAAGTGCCATTCAGCTTTGCAAAGATCCAGTTCAACATTAGCGCAGCAAACACATTGAACTACACATGCACTTCATCAGAAAGCTCATTCATGACCATGTTCTTGAAGTGCAATATTGTTCACCAGATGATCAAGTTGCAGACATCTTCACAAAGGCTCTCACAGAGGCGAAGTTCACTAAACTTCGATATATGCTTGGAGTTCAGGAAGTTGTCACTAAGGGGGGATGGGCTCTAGTGCCTCCTTCCTTCTCCTATTGTGTCATATTTGTAAATCCTTCAATCCTATCCCAAGTTGTTCTTAAGGGGGGATGTTAGGATATTCCGACACATAGGAATAGTTAAGTATAACTTGGTCTAGAATAGAGTTAGGTAAAGTGTGTTTCTTTACTATGTACTTTTGTAACTTACAATCCGACGGTCATGATATGTAGTGATCCGACGGTTCATTCTCTCCTCAGTATTACCGACACTTGATTCGTGGCTTAACACCTGATTGGTCCATGATCTCTATTTAAAGAACATGGATGGTCATTTGTAGGTTAACTGTTCACAAGAGAAGCTTATGTAAATTTTCATTCTTTTATTAATAAATTTCCTGAAGTGGCCGCGTTCGCTCAGGCCGTGGACTGTTTCCCTCTTTGAGGGTTTTAACCACATCAAAAATATTGGTGTATTGATCTGTGATCTGTTTGTGAGTGGTGTCCTTTGGTGTTCTGTCTAAGGAACTTACTCTGTAAATTCCTACAATTAACATTGCTATTGCAAGACTTTTTTGAATTCTTTTGGCCCAATTTCTAGCCACTTTTGACCGTCCACAAATTCTTCCACTTTGGTATCCTTCTTCTTTAAAATTTAGTATATTTGAATTATTTTTAGTTTAATTTGAATTCAATTATTTTAAATTTGATATAAAAGTTAAATATCAAATTGAGTAGTTAAAAAAAAAATAACTTTATAATTTTTAAAATACGACTTCCATTTTTTTGATTAATAATGTTTACTTTCGTTTAAATTTAACTATCAGTTTAAAAAATTGTCATTACCAATTTTCATGAAAATTATTACCTCCTTAATACATTTCTTCTATTTCTAATTATGGAAGAAGTGTTGTCTTAGATTGAGAGGAGCCAAGAAAACATGTGTAAGTCAAAGTTATTGGGAATTCAGTGGATCAAAGTGGCAAGTTATGGAATGAACCATGGACATTTTAGAACTTGTCAATCATGTTAATTAGTGGAAATTTCCAATTGAACATGATGACCATGTATGGGACGCACCGCGTGCTAAGTGCAGAATCCATGGTGACATAAAGGTAGGAATACATGTATTATAATGTTTTCTAGATGGGAACCCCGAGCATTAATGGAAGTTGGAGAAGCTCACTCTATAGTTGAATAATTTTTGTATTTGTTGTGATTATCATACTGGTATCAATTTAATATACAAGAAACTATTGTTAGGGCTTCCACTCATTTTCATCATTTCAAGGATTGATTGTGTTCTTGTTGTGATTATTGACAATGTTAATTAAAGCAATATCCATGAATAAGTTGTTGTTATTTAACTATATCATATCGGGCTCTTCGACAATCAAATATTGGGGTTTCTAGTGAGAAAGAGGTGTGCAAGAGCATGTAGAAATTCCCACTGTAGATCAACAAATTATGCAATATACTAAAACATAATACAAGATCTACTTCTACAACACTTTGCAGAAGCTTAATCGAATTGAGCAAGATCAAGAGAACACATATAACTGAGAAAGAGAAATCAGTCACACATAACACAGAAGAAATATCACGAGGAAAGCCTCAGCCTAAAACCCCAATCTCTGTATTATCATACAAGTGGAAATCTTGTTCAAGTTACAAAAAGAATCAGCTCTTAACCTATCCTGCCCTCTTTGCAATCAAACATTACAACTCACAGACTGAACAGACACTATATATGTGCTCCTTAGACCCTCCAAGCCTACTATTTCCTTGCGCAATTTTTCTTGGGGTCCAATGATGTCACATGTGTGAATTGGCCTCATCACACTCACTAAACCTGAAGAAGTAATTACGCAATCCTCAAGGAAAGAATTCCTTCTGCATGCAAGGAATATTCATAACAGAATATTCTAGCAACTGATAGTACACTGCCCCTCCATCTGATCTCAACTGGGTATTTGTCTGAACTAACATGCATGAGCTATTTATGAGAGAATACTCAGTTATCTGAAGTGTATTAGTTACATGCATGCAAGCATTAACTAACTGAACTTACATTAATTCAACAAGTTGTTTGAATTAATCTAACTAGACTTGACTCGGTTAACTGAGCCAACTAATTACAACTCATACTTATCTCTTTAACTGATGGATAAATTCCTCAATTAATGGAGAAACTATTGCATGTCCCCACATATACTCCAAGTTTGATTTTCCTTAACTAATTAACTCAAGATGAATTAATTAACTAATTTACAAACTGCTGCTAAGATCAAATTCGAGTTTTACTTCACTATTTTAGTTTAGGGATTGACTAAAATAGGAAGGTATCCCGAAATGCTATTTTTAGCACTTCCATTTTTCCATCCATTGTTGCTAAGATCAACACTGGCTGAACTGCTATTTATAGCAGTGCTATTTTTAGCAATTCTATTTTTTAGCATTTCTTGTTGCTATTTTCAACACTCCCTCTCAAAAAGAAATGGATTATCAATAACCCCAATCCTGTCTCTGTGGAACTTGAACTTGCATCTTTAAAATGCATTAGTCAAGATATCTACATCCCGTTCCTCGGTTGAAACATACAAAAACAACATGATCCTCTTGACCACACAGTCTCGAAGATGGTGATACCAGATATCAATGTGCTTGGACCTGTCATGAAAAAATGGATTCTTCGAGAGTTTGATACAACTCTGGTTATCACAATAGATCACTGTAGGATCCATCATCTAACCAAACGATCACACTAGAATCTTCCGCATCCAAATGGTCTCACATGCAACCTGACTAGCAGCCATGTATTCAGCCTTTGTTGAGCTAATTGCAACTGACCTTTGTTTCTTACTGTACCAGGAAACTGCAGCTGAACCAAGGTTAAAGATTCCTCCAGAAGTGCTCTTCCGATCTAATGGACTCCTTGCTCAGTCCACATCTGTGAAGCCCTGAAGCTTCACTCCCTTTGTCCGTCTGTACCACAATCTGAATTGAGATGTGCCTCTGAGGTATCTTAGCACATGCTTCGCTGCCTTCCAAAATAGCTTGGTAGGCTGAACCATAGCTTGAATCAGTTGGTTCACCGCAAAGCATAAGTCGGGTCATGTGTTCATCAGATACATAAGTGAACCCACAAGCTGCCAATACACAGTAGCAGCTACTACTTCACCTGAAGTAGCTTCCTCCTCCCTCTAGTTCCCAGCTAGAGGAGTCTGCATGGGCTTGCACTTCTCCATGTGAAAGCACCTAAGTATCTCATTGGCATACTTGCCTTGAGACACAAATACTTCCCCATCTTTTTGCCACACCTCCATGCCTAGAAAGTAGTGCATAAGGCCCATGTCCTTCATCTCGAACTCTCTTGCAAGGTCCTCCTTGGAAGACTGTATCAGTTAATCATCACCTGTCAAATTCAGATCATCAACATAAAGAACAATGATCAATGGTTTACCTTCTACCATGATGTGGTAAAGGTTCGCATCTGCTTCACTCTTGGTGAAGCCCAACCCGATGAAATAGTTGACGATATTGGTGTACCAAGCACGGGGTGCTTGCTTCAGCCCATACAGAGCCCTATTGAGTCTGCACACATGCGACTCACGATCAAAGGTTTCGAAACCCTCTAACTGCTCAATGTACACCTCCTCCTCAATCTTCCCATTGAGGAATGTTGTATTCACATCCATTTGGTGGATCTTCCACCCCATCTGAGCTGATAGTGCCAACATCAATCTAATCAATGAGTACCTTGCTACAGGAGCAAAAGTCTCATTGTAGTTGATCCCCTTGACTTGTGAGAAACACCGAGCAACAGAGCTTGCCTTATGTTTCTCAACACTACCATTAGCTACCTGCTTTACCTTGTAAAGGCATCTGGAACTCACCACTGACTTGCCTTGAGGCCTTGGGACAACATCCCACACACTGTTCGGAATGATAGAGTCGTACTCCTCTACCATTGCATCAACCTAGACTGGTTGCTGCACTGCCTCCTCGAATGAAGAAGGTTCGGTATCTACACACTCCCAAACCAGGGCCATGTACCCAGTGTACCACTCGAGTGACCTCCTCTATTTGCAGTGAGAAGATGGTTGTCCCACATTCTCCCACGCATCTAGCATCAACCTGTCAGCTTCCCTTGAGCATTTCCACCCATCTTTGGAAGTATCAGCATGAGTGGATGTCTTCACCCCCAGATCCTTTGCATGCAGCTTCTCCGCATCAATCTAAGGCTCCTCATCATTAGGAACTGAAAGTTCCTCATCTGCATGCAACTCAAGCTTCCTCTCAAGTGATAAGCTCATGGTTTTCTGCTCGTCAAACTTCAGATCCCTGCATACCACTGTCCTTTGAGTGGAAGGCAGGTACACCTGATAGTTGTGGGGTGTATCTGTGTACCCCACAAGTATTCCCAACTCAGCTATTCGGTATAACTTTTGCCTGGCATCTTTGGTCACATGACAGTAAACTAATGATCCAAAGATTTGGAAGTGACTTACATCAGGTCGCTTCCCGGAATAGGCCTCCATAGGTGTCTTCATTCCTAGTATACACTGTGAGCTTCTGTTCTGCAAGTATACTGTTGTATTGCATGCATCAACTCACAAATGTAGTGGTAGGCTTTGGTAATGCAACATCGCTTGAGTTGCTCCCACAATTGATCTGTTTTTCCTTTCGGCCACCCCATTTTGTTGTGGGTTATGGGGTGTCATCAATTCCCGTTTAATAACTTCTACTATGCAAAAGTCTTTAAACCGTTGGGAGACATACTCTCCACCATTGTCGCTATGCAAGGCTTTTAGTTTCTTTCTAGATTCTTTCTTTGCCAATGCTTTAAACTCACAAAACCTCAAGAAGGTCTGATCCTTCTTTTGCATAAAGTAGATCTAGCATCTACGAGAAAAATCATAGATAAAAATAACATAGTACCTTTGTTTAGTAGTGGAGGCTGTAGAGAAGGGCCCGCAAACATTTGAGTGAACTCACTCCAAGATTGCTCCAAATCTACTGTTTCGATCCGGAAAGGAAGATTTCACATACTTACCCAAGGTACAACCTTTGCATGTAGTCGTCTGCTCAAGTTTTCCCTTCGGTAATCCGGTAGAAATCTACTGCATGATCTTCAGGGCTCCATGGTGCAAGTGGCCCAGTCTTCTATGCCATAGCTCGCCAACATCTTGGCTCTGCACCATCTTAGCTTTGGAACTCAAAGCAGCATAGTCGTCTACCTCCAACTTGTAGAGATTCTTGACTCGAATCCCTATTCGCTTTGTCTGTCCAGTACCGATATGCCTCAAGAATACCTTTCCTTGACTAAAGACTACATCATAGCCTTTATCTTCAAGCATAGTGGCAGACACAAGATTCTTCTTCAGACCTGGTACATAATTTACATCAGTCAGGGTGAGGGGAGCTCCATGCTCCCTCTGAAACATAACCGTACCTTCACTTGAAACATAGTATTTTCCATCATCGCCCATCTTGATCTGCATCTAGATATTCTTCTCCTCCAAGGTACTGAAAATATTCTTGTCACCTGACATATGGAATGAAACACCATTATCTAGGTACCACACACATCCCACCATGGATGAAACCATGCATGCAATAAGCGAGAAATCTAGCTCAAACTGTGAGGTTAGTGCCTCACCATCAAATTCCTTCGAGGAACCCTTCTTGGATTTATTCTGTGGATAATTTGTAGCATAATGGCCCGCTTCATGACAATGAAAGCATCACACTTTTGATTTGTTAATCTTCTTCCCACCATGGGAAGAACCGGATTTAGAATGGGATGCCTTCCCTTTCTCTTTCCTCGCCTTACTTGCTAAGGCTAGATTTTCCTCATCATCTTGCTTTGATGAGGATCAATCTCTGGTGCTTCTTCTTATTTCCTCCTGCATCAGATCCGACCAAAGTCATTCCCAATCTCGCAGTTTTTCTCTTCCATTAACCGAGTCTTGGTAGCTATGCCAGCTCTTAGGAAGACCGAGGAGTGCAAGACTCACCATGTCATCATCATCGGTAGTGATCCCTACACTTCCAAGCTCATCCCTGTAGGTGGTGAGCTTGTTTAGATATGTAGAGATCGTGTCGCCCTTTTCACACATGATCTTACGAAGCTTGTCTTTCAGTGCCAGCTTCCTCTAATCGTTGTTGTTATGATATAAATCTTTCAATGTTTTCCGCATCGAAAACGGAGTCTCCTTCCCATGGAGGCTCGAGACAATGTGATATCGAACTCCATATAGGAGGATTCTCCTTGCTCTAGCCACACATTTCTTCCATTCCGCCAGTTCAGTAGCATCAGTCGACTTGGGGACTTCTTGATGAATGAATTCCTTTAGACCGTTATCCTCTAACACTGCCTCCATGCAATCCCTATAGGCTATATAATTCAAGCTTCCATCAAGGGCATACTTGAGTCTTAAACCACTGAACGCCATAGGTGAAATAGAGATGTGATAAGAACTCGATTTCTATATTCAGGAACCAAACTTCGAAATTCTCCTTCTTGTATACTGTTGTTCACCTTGATCACCTTTTCTCCAATACCATGTAGAAATTCCCATTGTAGATCAACAGATTATGCAATATACTAAAACACAATACAAGATCTACTTCTACAACACTTTGCGGAAACTTAATCGAATTGAGCAAGATCAAGAGAACACATATAACTGAGAAAGAGAAATCAATCACACATGACACAGAATAAATATCATGGAAAAAGCCTCAACCTAAAACCACAATCTCTG
>APFE031684799.1:2984-32026 GCA_000404065.3 Pinus taeda
CATACTCTATGTAAAATAATTTCTTCTCAACACACTTATGACTTTTAGTGCATTTTCTATCACAATTGTAACAAAGCCCTTTTTCTCTTTTTTCTTCCAATTATTGTGGTGTAACCCTTGTAGCTTGTGGAAGGCTAGGAGAAACAACACTTCCATATTTATAGCTGTGAGAGGTATACTTCCTTGTTGCCATAATTTTACTTTCCACTATGTTACAAAGCCCTTTTACTCTTTCCAATTGTTGTGGTGTTTCTCTAAAGAAGGTTTTGCTCTTTGTATCCTCATAATGTGCTATCATTTCCTCCAGGAGAATTGACCATGTAACAAGTCGTTTACGAGAACAAAACCCTTTGTACCATAAAAATTGATCGGGTTCTAAATATGAATATGTAATACATACCTTTTGTAATAGTGGTACACCATGTAGATCAAAATATTGCTCCATCTGAAGTATCCAATTTATCGGATCCTTGCCATCAAACTTCCTCATCTTGATTTTTCTTGATTTTAGGAGCTCGATCTTGAAAAGACTATAACTCTGTACTTCCAGATCTTTAAGTTCTGAAATTGTGATCTGTAGTAGCCCTCTGTGTCCTCTTTCCAATGCCACCAGTTAGATCCCAATTGGATTCTCCAAAAAAGAGTTATGCCAAATCTCCCACAGTGACCTGATTATAGACTAGTTCAGTAGAGCGAACTTGTACGACATGCCATGAGTCACCGTTTCAACCTTTGGCTTTGAAAATATATACAAGAAACTATAGTCTTTCCTTTTTATGTACCTTCTTACTAAATTTCAATCTGATGCTCAGAGAGAAGGTTATGACAATTTTCCCCAGGTCACCTATTTGGAATGTAATTCAGGAGTCTTCAAAAAGACCAAATTCCTTAGATTATATCTCCGTAAATTTAGCGCAAAAAGCTCTAAAATTTGGATCCAAGGTTCAGCACAATTTCTTCTCAAATGGGTTTTTTTTTAGCTTCTAAAACGTTGTAGAAAACAAGTTATAGTGAAAATGACACTATGACCTGTTTGGAGCAGCGAAATACTAGAATCTAAAGCTCTGATACCAAATGTTACGAAACCAGCTCACAAAAAGATAGAAAGATAGATCAACGCCTTAGAATTCAGCCTCTACAAGGGGGTAACATCCTTTACATTACATAAATGAACAATTCTTGGATGATACAAATGAAAATACCTCCTTGCTATATATAGGAGTCTAAGGGGTCATAATATAATTAGAGTTGACATAACAATAATAATGTAAGGGCACAACAATAATATTAGTGGGCTTCTATGGGGCACAATAGTACCAATATGGGCACTACATGGGTACGTCAATATAATAGGGAGTTGTACTAATAACAATAAGGGGTTACACTAGTAGTATAGGGGCCTAACACCGAAAGTGGTGTGTACAATCCTAACTTCCTATTACTAAGCCTACTATTTGCACATAATGAACATCCTTTAATAAAGCGAGACACTCTTTCAAGCATACGAGGCCAATAAAAATACCCATGTAGATGTGCCACCATATTACTTACACCAAAATGACCAACAGTAAGAGACGTATGTGCCTCTCTTACGATGTTAACTCTTTCTCTCTGTGGAATAAAATGGTTTCTAAGATGGTACAACAAGTTTTTTTTTTGTAAATCAGTGTATTATATTAGATCAGAATACATATATTACAAAAAGTCTGCCCAAGCAGACAAATGACAACCCTCCTACTAAGCGCTTAGTCAAAAAACAACCACAGAACCCCGGGGCACACCACGCAGGGTGGTAGAGGGTTGGGGTTTGCCAAAATTAACAGTGTTTCGACTAGGCTTCGTACAGATCCGAGGGTAACTATAGGTGTGCCCAAAGAAAAAAACGACCGATCCATAACTAAACAATAAGAAAAACAACATGTAACTAGACATGATAGACCGTCAATACTCAATACATGTCAAGGACTATGTAATTCTTGGAGGTATTCGGCCCAGACGACATCTTAGCCTTGCCCGCCTGAGATGGCGAAGGAAGAGTAATCTGGTAGTTGCCTGTGTACCCCTCCGTCTTTTCCCCAGCATTCTTGGCATCTTGATTAATAGTTTGCCGCAAAAGACTTATGAGGACAGAGAGTTTTTTTGAAACAGTATCAAATTGTTGTTCTAGATTTCTTATCATGAATTCCAAACTCTCCAGAATCACCATATGCTCCTCTATTGTAACCAAAATTGTTTTTTGAGCTTGCCGCACTTGGTTGGCGTAATCCCCCTGCATGCTAATGGCCTTAGCC
Organism: Pinus taeda; assembly: GCA_000404065.3. Taxonomy (NCBI): domain Eukaryota; kingdom Viridiplantae; phylum Streptophyta; class Pinopsida; order Pinales; family Pinaceae; genus Pinus; species Pinus taeda. The sequence goes on from APFE031684799.1 coordinate 5,276, forward strand.
AACATTGTTTTCATCCTCCACATCTCATCTTGCGTACGCACATATTGAGTAGCTCGCGTAGTGACTGTGCCAGGATCCTGCACCCAATCCATATCCTTCTCCACCTCCTGAGCTTCCAAAATTTTCTCCTCTTCAGTCACGATGGCCTCCAATTCCTCAATTTTCCGCTTTTCTTTTTCCGAGGTGCGAGTCTCGTAAGCTTCCCGAGCTCGTTTCAAGTCTTGGTTGGCCGATGCATTTTGGCTCCCCTCACTCGCCATTGTCTTAACTGCACTCGACTGGTCCCTCTGCGAACTGAGGATTAGGGAGAAGGTTTTCCGCTTGCAGCTCAAAGAAACAATGGCCTTGCTGTTGCCAGGGCTTCCGATTAAATAGATGAAATTGGGAGAGTAACCGTGCATTTTCCAGCCTATCCCCTATTGCTTGCATGTCTTTTCATCATTATTCTTGTTTGATGGTTTGTGTTTCCAACTATTATCCGATGTCCTACTCCTGTGGTCACCTTTCTTTCCCTTCTCTGTAGCGTTCCAGGTGTTCCATCTTCTGTGTGGGCATCGACGGCGCTCATTTTTTGTGATCATAGTTTTTATGGGCCTTACCTCCTCCTGCTCGAGCATTGAATGCTCTTGTCCAGTCCGTCCTTCGGTCTCTTGCGAGCCCTTAATTCTCCCCACAGTACGCATGATTCTCATCATCATTTTGTTATGCCTGCAAAGATCACCGCCCTTTCGATCCTACCTTTCATTCATCAAATCCTACCTCGAGAGTAGGGTGCATTTATTTTTTAATTCCGGGCAGATGACATCCTGCCAATAGTTGTCCAATATGCTGGTGGGGTTCTCTATACCAACGTTTGCTAGATGGTCCACAACTGAATTGGCCTTGCGGCGAACAGCCTGAAAAACTAAACCTTTCAGCCACCCCAAGTGTTCAGCTATGTTTTCTATCACTTTCGCCAGTTCGCTAGTGTTGTGTCACCTTACTTGATTTAGTTATCGCATACATCCTTCTGGCTGCTGTAATTGTGAGCTGGGAATCCCCCTCAACTATTGCAGCCCCCGCTTGTAAATTTCTCAGAATTCTGAGACCCTGTTCCATTACTGCGAACTCCATCTCATTGTTCGTTCCTTCCCCTAAGGCTATGCTGTAGATGTGCATAATTTCCCCTTCGATATTCCTTATAATTCCACCAATGCCAGCCAGTCATGGGTTACCTCTCGATGCGCCATTGAAATTTAGCTTGAGGAAGCCTGAAGGTGGCCACTTCCAGATGCTTAATGAGGTTCCTAGCTCCTGTTGGCAATTCACTGCAGCCACATATGCTCCATTATCAAGGTTAAAGGATTTCAAGATTTGTAAGTCCCTGCTTGAAGCGTTGCTATCTTGCTTTGTTTTGCTTTTGACAAGAACCAGTTGTCTTATATTTTGTTTGATAATATCTATAGAGTGATTTATGTCCCTGGTTTCGTTTAAGAATACTCTTCTGTTCCGTTCTTTCCAGATTGTCCATGTAATAAACCCTGGTATTATTTTCCAAATTATATTTACCCTTTGATTACCAGAGAAATTGCCTCTCCAATTCTCGATGGTCTCCAGAATGGAATCTCTGGTTCTATCCGTTTGCTGCAAAGTGTGTTCCACCCAATTCCATAGTATGTTTTCCGTTTCGCACATATTGAAGAGATGGTTCATAGTTTCCTCTTCCTTGTTTCATAAGGGACACCTGGAAGGGCCGCAAAAACCTTTCTTGCGGAGATTTTCCCAAGTCAAATTTTTTCTATGCATTAGGAGCCAGAGGAAGATTCTAATTTTTGGCCAGAACTGAGAATCCCAGACCTTGCTGCTCCATGGAACCTTTTAAACCTGCTCTGAGTTTTCAATACAGTTTCTGGCTTCTTTGAGCCTAAAATTTCCCCCGCCTTGCTTTCCCCATCTTAGTTGGTCGTTGTCACCCACCTTCCTTGGTCTCACTCTCATTTTCTATACGACTCCTTTGGGAGCCGGGATTATGGAGAGCATATATTGTGGAATAGCTTGCAGAAACGCTTTGGTTAGAACTAGCCTCCATGCAAAATTGAGGGCCCTATGGGTCTAGTGATGACATCTCTTCTCCAGGTTAGCTATGATCTTCTCCCAATGATTTTTTTGCCAAGGTTTATCTGTTAAGGGAGCTCCTAGGTACCTCGAGGGCAGGTTGCCTCTTCAGAAGCCTAGAATGCTCGAGAGATTCTTCTGCACAGCTAAATGCGTATTGAAAAGGAATATAGTGGATTTAGATAGATTAATTTCCATACCTGAGGCTTCGCTGAAAAGATTCAGGATCCTTTTATAGCCCTCGGCTTCTTTGACTGTTGGAGACCCATGTAACATTGTATCATTAACAAATTGTTGATGAGTGGTTGCTGGAATGGAGGGCAGGGGCTATAGTCCTTTGATCTTTCCTTCCTCTTTTGTGCTTCGAATGAGTCTGCTTAAACCTTCCATTAAGATAACAAAAAGGAAAGGAGATAGTGGGTCTCCTTGTTTGAGTCCTCGTGATGGGGAGAATTGGTCGACAGGGGCACCATTTACCAATATAGAAAATATGGTATTTTTGATTAGGGCTAAAATCCATTTTATCCATTGATTGGCGAACCCGAAAGCTGTTAAGATTGCTTCTAGGTAATTCTAGTTGACTTTATCATAAGCCTTTGATAAATCAAGTTGCATCATCATGCCTGCTACTTTCCTGGAGTGAAGTGTATGAATCATTTCCTGTGCAAGAAGGATGTTGTCCAGAATTTGGCTTCCCTCCACATATCCCGATTGTTCCTCTGAAATGAGGCCCGAAAGAATAGGTTTCAGTCTATTATCTATGACTTTAGAGATGATCTTGTAAATAACATTGGTCAGCATTTTGCAGGGGTGTTGGCTTCCTCTTCTTTTGGAATTAGGGCTAGGAAAGTAGAATTTAGATATTTGAGAATTGAGGCAGAACGATGAGAATCCTCCCCCACTTCCCAGACCTTTGTTTTTACAATTTCCTAGCAAGCCTTGTAAAAATTGATGGTGAAGCCATCAGGCCGAGGCGCTTTGTCATTTGGCATATCCTTCACAACTTCCTCCATTTCTTCTAAGGGGATTTCTCTAGTTAATGCAAGGTTTTCCTCATTAGAGATTGATTTGGGAATAGATTTGATGAGTTCAGCAATTGCTTCTGTCCTATCTACCTCTAGTTCTTGAGCTATGTTGTTGAAATGCGAAGTAAGCAGGGTAGAAATTCCTTGATGATTCTCGATAATGTCCCCTTATTTGCTTTTGAGACTGAGGATTTTATTGACACTCCTATAGTCCACTGCTGATGTGTGAAAGAAATTGGTGTTATGTTCCCCTTGCTTGAGCCATTAGATCCAGGATTTTTACTTCGAAATGATCTCTTCCTGCTGGCAACGGAGCTGCCATTGTTGCATTAATATTTTATCTTTGTTTGCAGTTTCTGGGTTGCTATCTCCAATAATCCAATCTTTGTGAATCTGCTCTAGTTGCTCCTCTATCTTGGCTTTTTCTTTGAATATGTTCCCAAAGACTTTTTTATTCCATGTTTTGATTTTATTTTTCATGTGTCTTAATTTACCTTGAAGTTTGAACATTTTGGTTCCTCTGATATCTAACGGTTCATGCCACCACTTCTCAACAAGTTGAGTGAAGTCCGAATGATTGAGCAAAAATTTCTCAAACCTGAATGGTTTATTTCTAGGAGTGCCCTATATAGCAGCAATCAGAGAAATGGGCCAATGATCCGACCCTCCACTAGGTAGAATCTCTGATTCTACTATTACTCCCTCCAATAGCGGACTTTCAGATATTACAAATCTATCAAGACAAGAGGTGATTTGTCTCTCACCTCCCCTTCTGTTGTTCCAAGTGAAGGCCCCACCCTTGGGGTGGATATGCACTCATTTAGCTATGTTGATAAAATCTAAGAATGCTTCAGCATCTTTGTTGAGTTTCCTGATTCCTCCCTTCTTCTCTGATAGTGCAGTTATCATATTGAAATCCCCTCCTATGATTGCTTTCACTCTGGGATATCTGAGCTTCAGATTCAATAAAGTTCTTAGAAAAATGTATTTCTCTTCTAACTTTTGAGGCCCATAAACATTGGTACAAGAATATGTCTCTGAATTTCCTATCACTTGAACTTCTATGGCTATAAAGTGTCTGGTAGCCTCAGAGGAGAGGATGTTGATTACATGTAGATTCCACCAAGTAACTAAACCTCCCTCCCATCCATGACTAGCGGTCTCCATGTATTCCATTTGTCTACCTAGCTTTTTTCTTGCGTTATTAATAGTATTACTTTCACATTTGGTTTCTTGCACAAATATAATATCAGGTTTTTCCTTTTGGACCTTCCTCTTTAATATTCTCTGTTTTGTTTGGCTATTGAGCCCTCTAACATTCCAAGAGATGACTTTCATTTTAACACATAAAGAATTAGGATCTAAGGGAAAAGGCTTCTAGAGCTTTCATCTTACCAGAGTTTAAGAGCATTTGTCCCATTTCCTACAATGCCTCATTATTGGATCTACGTCCTCTCTTCTTCCTTTGTTTGGAGCTGGTGGATGTTTTAAGTAAGCTTTTTGTTCGGAGTCCCATTCCTTTTGCTATGCCCAAATTCCTATTTTTCATCTCCAACTCTGCTTTCTACTTAGTTATGAATATTTCATTAATTTTCCTAACTTCCTCTTCCGATATGTTTTCCATCCCCTTCTTTCTCCAGTCTTCCACCATATCTAGTAGATTAACTCCTTCCTACTCTAATACCTCATTGAGCTCCATTTCCTCACTGCCGATGTCACTTATGTGCATCTCTGAATCCTCATCTACTCCTTCTATGCCGTCCTAATTCTTTTCAGTAATGTTTTGAATATTTTCCTCCATTACTTTGGTTGCCACTTCTGTTGGTGTTTTTTTTGCTCCAATGGTCTTGTGCTCCTTATTATGGTCCTCTTAGTCGGTTTCAGTTTCCAACACTTCAAAAGCATTACTAGTGTTACCTTGTGTTGCGCTTTTTCTAATTGGTCGTTTCCTGTTTGCTCTCTGTCTTGCTATCAGTCCAATGAAGGTGTCCCTGATCTTTCCTTCTTGATCTTCCTTGTGTGCTTCCATTGACTTTTTTATTGGGCATTCTCTGATTAAATGTCCATGCTCATGGCACTTCCTGCAGCGAAATGGAATTTTCTCATAGTCAATAGCTTGGAAATAGTCCTCATCCCTCTATTCCAGCCACATACATTCATGCAATGCCCCAGAAACATCAATCTCCAGACAGATCCGAGCATAGGAAGTATATCTTCTCTGCAGAGTGGCTTCTAAGGCTTTGATAAAAGTCCCTAAATTGTCACCTATTTGTTTTAGAGCTGCATGACCCCAATAGTCTATTGGGAGTGCGAAGAGGCAAATCCAGACTGGCACCTACGTGAATGTTTCTTTCTCTGGCACAAAGTTGGGTTTCCACGGCTTCATATAGAGGTCTGTTGAAGCGAAAAAGTAAGTTCCACCACCAAATATTATGTCCTTGTCTTCTAAATTGCAAAAAACAACTGTAAATTAGTCCATCAACGAATCAGACCGATTCACAAATGCCAATTCACAAATGCCAAATTTGGTTTGACTCTGATAGTCGACCATAGAGTAAATGAAACCAGCTCCTTTAAACATCTAAATTAAAATTAATAAAAAAAATAATTCACAAATGCCAAATTTGGTTTGACTTTGATAGTCGACCATAGAGTAAATGAAACCAGCTCCTTTAAACATCTAAATTAAAATTAATAAAAAAAATAATACATACTTGTCATATGCAAAGATCAATTAATAAAAATAAATACTACACGTTTCTCATACTCAACGTTCGTTCATGGTAATCATAAAAGTGTCTAAAATTAAAATTAATAAAAAAATAATACATACTTGTCATACGTAAAGATCAATTAATGAAAAGAAATACTACACGTTTCTCATACTCAACGTTCATTCATGGTAATCATAAAAGGAAAGAAAATCACGAAACAAACAAATTAAAACATATTAGGCAACGCGGGTTTCACGTCTGCACATTGGACACGAATGTTTACGACAAAACCATTCAAAAATGCACTTCCAATGATAAAGATGTTTGCACGGCAATTGTTTTGCAGGATCTGTACTGGAAAATGGGTCATGACAATGGGTCAGGATCTGTACTTCGTCACCGTTTTCGCTGCTAAAAATAATGGATGGCAACCCATTCACTGCTACACTAATATTATTCACTCTTTCCTCCTCGGAAAGATTTCTATTTAATCTTTGTTGTCCAGAGGTAACAAGGATCATTTCAGCTCTGAAATTGAAGTTATACCTGCAGTATTCTACATATTGTTTGATCTCACGCCATGAGAATCTGGAATTCCATATAATTTGAACTTGAGTGGAATAATTCAATTCTTCGTTGGGTTGGCGAAAATCTTGTATGTATCGAACAACAATAATATTGGGAGGAAATGTAAATGTTGTGAGATAGTCCTCATCTTCACTTTCATTGATCCTGTTACTCAATCTCAAACGATGAATGTTGTCTCCATGCCATCAATCATCTAATCCACGTATATTAATATTCTCTGATAAACTCTCCATTTCCTTAGTGTAGTGCCGATAAATGTCACCTGCGGAAACTGCACGCACTGTGTTCACCCTTACAGTAGACACCAAATTCTCCTCTTCAATTCTGTGAGTTTCAGTTGTTGCTGTCGCTGTTGGGTCTTGAGGGATAATTCCTCCATTTATCCCATCTTCAACAAATCTCATAACTCTAAGGACCCAGTTTCTATCTCCATTATGCAAATTTCCGCTCATTGTTGCCAGAATACCTACTTCAAACTTTTAACTCTAAATGTTGGATGGATCTCCTCTCCTCGCTAATGCGAATATTGATTTTGAGACTCCTATTATCCCTATTTCTCATGAGCATGATAAATATACTCCCGTTACGACGGTTGTTATAATTATTGAAAGCCGACGGTGATAATTTTGTGTAATTATATTATTCCTAAAAATTTTGAGACTCCTACTATCCCTATTTCTCATGGGCATGATAAATATAGTCTCGTTGGGCAGCCGTTATGACTGTTGTTATAATTATTCAAAGTCGACGGTGATAAGTTTGTGTAATTATATTATATATATGAAAAAAACAATGGTTGTTATAATTATTCAGAGCTTATGGTGATAAGATTGTGTAATTATTTATATCTAATATATTATTATATATATTATATATATGAAAAACATATTTATAAGAAAATTATTTGACAAAAATCACTACAACACAAAAATGGTTGTAAGATAATTTTAATTTGACACAAAAGAAAACTTGTGTTTCTCAAACATTCTCTTTTAAGTGGGTGTCTCAGATTAGACATAGTGGAATCAAACGAACCTCCTCCTCTTTCATTAACCTAGCATCCTTTAAAGATTAACAATAAAAATGGCAATAAAAATAATAGCTATTAAAAGCAATTTGTTTAAACAAAATAATAATACAAGTAAAATTCACTTAGAAAAAAATTCAACTCAAGAAAAATTTAAGAAATTAATAAAATAATGTCATGTACACAATTTTTTACTTTTATCAAAACTACCCAAATAAATGTCACTTTTATCAAAATAACTCTATACATCAAATTCTTAAATATAAGGGACAAATCTTTCATATAAATTCACAATTTTCATTAATTTTAGATCATTTATAATTACAATACAAATTTAATTTTGGTTCATTTATAATTACAATACAAATTTGAATTAAATACTTAAAGTCAAAATATATCCAAATCAAAACCACAACTAAAATTATATCAAAATCACTCTCAAAATAAATTTTAAAAAAGCACTTTACAAAGCTGTCACAAAAATTGAAAATGATACTTTTGAATGGAATGGTTGAAAAAGCAGTTGTTAGATTTACATTAAATTATAACCCAAAATAACAAAAGAACAAAAGCCCTTGTAACACAAATATGCCAATAACTATTAAATTCGAACCCAAAATAACAAAAGAATAAAAGCCCTTGTAACACAAATATGCCAATAACTTTGCAATTTTGATAGATTTTAAATCTTATAATTTTTGTGTATCTTTTGCTCACTTGATCCTTTATGATTTTTTCCTTCAACCTGGTTTCTTTGATTTTGCATAATGACCATAGCTAATTGAATGGAGTAGCTTTCTTCTTCCCATAGATAGTTGATGTGAAGTTTCTCCATTCCTTTAGTAGTGCATTCAGCACTATGATAGTCATTTCCTTGTCATACATTATTTCTCTCAACTCATGGAGTTGGCCTCTTATTTCTACCAACCTCATAAAGTAGAGACCACTCCTTCTTCTTTTGATATAGTCATCTTGTAGAGTTCTTGTCTTAATGAGATCATTTCTCCTAGGGTGCTTACACAAAACAATTCTACAAGTTTCTCATATATTTCTTTTGATGTTTCTAGTTTTGATACATAGGGAATGAGGGAATCCTTGATGGATTCTATGAGAATCCTTTGATCCCTTACTTCCTCTTTCATGTAGTTTTTAAGAGATTGAGATTCTTCCTTTGGAGGTTTTGTGATTGAGCCCTTGACATGCTCCACAACTTCATTTTATATGAGTGTTAAATATGTCCTCTTCTTCCATGCAAGAAAGTTTGATTGACCCAACCAACCTATTTCACTCCTTGCAAAAATAAGTTTTGATAGATTCATATGTGGGCATAAAGATAGTTTCTTGTGAAGATACTCCTTGACAACAATATCTTCAATCTCCTTCTTTCTTTCTTTTGATGATGATATGATAATATAATATTTCCTCTTGAAGAAGATGTATTCCTTCAAATAGTGATCATTTTCTTAGAGGGTGATCACCTTGACTTCTTGATGATGTTAACAACTTCTTTCTTACTTCTTTTGGATGAGTAAAATGGGTTTAGCAACCAAAGGCTACCTTCCAAATAATTTAAGGAGAATAGGGCATATTTGGAGGAGGCCAACTCAAGAAACTATAAGCAAGAAAAGGGGAAAAGTATCTAACAAATATGGCTAGAGTACACATCAAAATCCCCATACTTGAATGAAATGGTGGTTTACACAGGGCTCATGAGAGAATATGGGATGGAGGGTAGATTGGCATGCTTAGAAAATGAGACAAGGGTTTTATCTACTAAAGGAATATGGGATGGAGGTTATGTCTGAGTTCATGGAGGCTTTTAGCTTGCTTCATAAGGATGGAGGTCGATGTATCACAACAAAGGAGCTTGAAATAGTAATTCATTCTTTGAGTAGAAACCCCAATGTATATTGGAAGTGGTCCAAATGTTTTATATTCAATAATGCAGTACCAAATACAATCAACCACAAAAGAGTAGTTCAAATTTGCCTGTAAATGAAACACACCATTTCAAATTGATTTTTCTTAGGCGAATCAAAGAAATAGATGAGTTTTGTCATCCATTGCCTCCATATTGTGTAAACAACACCGAGGCCCACTTAATCCTTTACGACACAAATTGTCGCATGCCAAGATGAAGCCCGAAGGATACATTTAGTGATATTCTTAGGCATAGCGAAAATATGAAGCCACTCTGAAGGATTGCTTGAACTAGAGTCAACTTGCCTCTTAGGGAGAGCCACCTATGTGCCCATGATAAAAGTTTACAGTGAATTTTCTCTATATGTCAATTCCAATCCTTAATTCCATAACGATTAAGTTGGAGCATAAATATAAGATATTTAAAATTTTCATCTAATGCAGTGCAAATAACACCAAAAATATGATAAATATCGAGTACCAATGCATCATCTGGGTAAGCAGAAATCATATGAGATTTAATATTATTCATAAGGTGTCTAGAGACCTATAAAAAGAGGTCAATCTACCAAAGATTAACACATCATCGACAAAACTCAAAGGAGTAACTGTGACTTGTCTACCTACACAGCTGCAGCCAAAATTACATTTAATCAATCTACCTCCACACGTGTAACCAAAATTACTAGCCTTGTGAATTTTGTGACTAATTCTTCCACAATCCAATATTTTATCCTCAATTTATTCTTCTCGTGAAAGTTGTCATAGATATTTTGAAGTAGGAATATTGTCTACTAATGAATATTCTATAATTTTCCTTCACCATCCTTGTAGAAATTATGGTGTATATTTGCAACTACTCTACTCTACTTCTCTACAGAGGTTAATTCACAATTTAGAAAAAAAAAATCATACATGCAATAAGAAATAACACACATGCACACAACAAAAAGTAATATGCTAAAAACCCCAATGTCTACTTGCATTAATATGATGAATAGAAATGTATTACAATTTCTTTGCTTAATTTAGCACAACCAACAAGTGAATACCCTGTCTCTCTCCTCACTTAGCAGCTGTGACCTAGACCTAGTAAATTTCTACCTCTTCTTGAGCCCATATTTCCTTTCACAATTCCTTAAGAAACTAGGCCCCTATTATTTAGGAATTTTTACAAAATGTATTGCACAATTCCCAAGGTTGATCATCTAACTGCATGAAACACCTATACAACCAAGACTAATAGAAAATTGTTGTTACATTGCCTTGGAATCTCCACCATAGTTGGGGAACTCTAATTCTCGATGCACTAGATATTTTGGGTTGATTGATCAGTTAATTGGATGATCACTGAGTTTGACTAAAGTCCCACTACACAATTGGCCTTCCACTAGTTCCTCAAGTAGTTGGAACTATTTTAACTCAAAACAACTTGAGATAACTGACTTTGATTGCTACAAATTAGCAATCATACATGCTTAACTGAACTCTAACTCCTCCAACTCGAATTTACTTAGTAAACTGGGTGACACAAGCCATGTTACACAATTCAACTGCATCCAAGTTGTTCGTTGATGTGGAAATTCATATTTTATCAATTTAATCAAGGAAAAATCAAATTGAGAATTTCTTTCCATTTTTGAAGACTCCCTCTCTATAAGAAAGGGATTATTAACCACCCCTATCCTAAAACTATGGAATTGTAACTTCCCTCTTGACAAAGCTTTTGTAAACCTGTCAACATCTTGCTTCTCTGTCAGAATGGAGTGTTGCAACATTAACTGCCTCTAAACACAGTCTCGTAAATGGTGATAATCGATATCTATATGCTTGGATCGATCATGAAATACATGATTCTTAGAGAGATTGATGCAACTCTCATTATCACAATTGGATCCATCATCTCACAGAATAGTCCAACAAGTATCTTTCTCATGCATATCGCTTCACGTGTGGCCTTACTTGCAGCCATGTATTATGCTTCTTTCTAACTGAGCACCACATATATTTTTTTGATGTCGTACCAAGAAAAAACTGTGGAGCGAACACTGAAAATTCCAATTGATGTGCTCTTTCAGTTTGATGGACTTCATGCCCAATCTACATTTGTGAAGTCACACAACTTCACTCCCTTCGTTTGTCTGTACCATAGTCCAAACTAGGTAGTGCCTCTAAGGTACTGTAAAACATGCTTAGTTTCCTTCAAAAATAGTTTGGTTTACCTAACCATATCTTAGCTTATCTGATTGACTGCACAACACATATTTGGTCATGTGTTCACAAGATACATGAGTTGACCCACTAGCTACTGATAAATGGTAGTATCCATTTCGCTTGAAGTGGCATTCACCTTCCTCTAGTTGTTCATTAGAGGTGTCTCCATGGGTTTACAACTCTCCATGTTTAATCTCTACAGTATCTCATTTTCATACTTTCCTTAAGAGACAAACAATTCCCCATCACCTTGCCATACTTCCAACCCAACAAAGTAGTGCACGAGAGCCATGTTCTTCTTTTCAAACTCCCTTACAAGGTCCTCCTTGCAAGATATGATAAACTACTCATCACTAGTTAAAATAAAAATATCAATGTATAAGGAAATAATAAGAAAGTTACCTTCTATCGAGATGTGATGAGGTTTACATACTCTTCAGTTATGGTGAAGCCCAAACTGGTGAGATAACTATTGATCTTGGTGTACCAACCACGAGGTGCTTGTTTGAGCTCATACAACGCTCGCTTGAGTTTGCAAACATGAAACCCTTGATCAAATGTCTCAAAACTTTTTTTTACTCTATTTACACCTCCTCCTTAATAACGCCATTAAGAAATGTTAATTTTACACCCATTCGGTTGATATTCCATGGCATTTGTGTAGCCATACCAAGAATTGATCTAATGGATGAGTACCTTCCTACAAGAGAAAAGGTCTCCTCATAGTCAATTCCCTCAACTTGAGAGTGCCCCTTGGCCACAAATTTGGCCCTATACTTCTCTATGTTTCTGTCTATTTCCTGTGTCACCTTGAAGATCCATCTCAAACCCACTATTGATTTATAGGCTAGTCTTCAGAACTTTTCTAAAACATTGTTCTTTGCAATGGGTTCGTATTCCTCCACCATTGCATCAATCCATATAGGTTTCTCTATTTATTTCTCAAAATAGGATGCCTCAATCTCTATAAGCTCACACATAAGAGCCATGTAGCTAGTGTACCTCGGAGGTGACCTCATTTTCTTACGCAAATTTGAAGGATATCCCACATTCTCCCTCACATCCTACACAAGTCAATCAAATTCCTTAGTTATTTTTTGCCTTCTCTAGAGGTTTTACTTTAGTGAATGTCTCCACTCTCTCATCCACAATTTATAGTTTCTCTACAACTTCTTGAGGTTCCTATTTTGGAGCTAAAATATCATTTTCGGGTGGGATCTAAAGCTCCCTCCCAAGGAAGAACCACCTATATTTCTCCTCATCAAAATGTTCATCCCTTCGCACAACTATAATTATGAGTGATGGAAATTACACATGTTAGTTGTGGGGAGTTTCTGTGTAACCCACAAATACGCCCAATTTTGCGGTTTACTAAAGGTTATTCCTTGATTCTTTGGAGACATGGTAGTAAACAGAGGCTCCAAAAATCTTGAAGTGCGACACATCTCGCATTCTTCCTCAGAAATCCTCCTCCAGTGTAATCATCGCAAGAATCTAATGAGGACTTCATTTTTTCAAACAGACTCTTATATTGCATGCCTCAAACCACAAACGCAGAGGTAGGCATTGGTCATGCAACATCACCTTCGTCGCTCCCAAAATGCTACGATTATTTCTCTCGCCCACCCCATTATGATTTGGGTTGTGGTGTGTTGTCAACTTTCATCGAATGCCTTCTTTCGGACATAAATTTTTAAATTCATTCAACACTTACTCACCTCCCTTATTTCTCATGGGATCCTTCACCTTCTTGTTGGTTTCTTTCTCAACTAGTGGCTTCAATTCTACAAATTTGGAGAGTGTCTCATCTTTCTTCCACATGAAGAGATCCAACACTTATGTGAGAAGTCATCAATAAAAATGACCAAATATTTGTGTCTGGTAGTGGAGGTTATCGAGAAAGGTCCACAGACATCAAAGTGAATCCTTTCTTGGACTACATGCGGTTTGTTGTCCTGATCATCAAATGCAATTCTTATGTACTTCCCCAAGGTACATCCTTTGCATACATCCTACTGCTCAAGTGCTCCTTTAGAGAGGCTAGTGTATACTTGTTGTATAATATTCAAGGTTCCATGATGCAAATGGCCAAGTATTATGTGCCAAAGTTCACCTACATCATTTCCCTGCACTTTCTCTTCCTTAGTGCTTAATGCAACACAATATTCCACATCTAACTTAGATGGATTCTTCACACAAACCTCAATATTATTCACCTGTCCCGTGGCTATGTGTCTGAGGAATGTTTTTCCTTTGTTGAAGATCACATCATAACCACGATCTTCCAAAACTGCAATAGAGATGAGATTTTTCTTTAGGCCTAGAACAAACATGGCATCCTTGAGCTTAAGAGGGGAGCCTCACTCCCTCTGAAAGGTGAGTGTACCAATACTGATCACGTTGTTCCTTTCATCATCCTAAGCTTGATGTGAATATGGATATCTTTCACCGCTAGGTCACTGAAAAAATATCTACACCCTGTCATGTGGAATAATGCATCTGAGTCCAAGTACCACACACTCCCCATCACTGTGTTGGACATGCATGTGATAACCGTAAATTCAAGGTCAAACTATGAAGCCAAGGCTTCACCCACTTCTCTTCCTAAGGTCTTCTTGCTTGCCCTTTTTTGTGGGATTTTTGTGGCGTAGTGCTCGTATTCATGAGAATAGAAGCATTTAATTTTTCACAAACCTTTCTTCTTTCCCCCTTGGCTGGATTCTAGTCTAGTTTGTGATTTCTTCCCTTTTCCCTTCTTTCCCTTTCCAACCAATGCAAAGTTTTCTTCATCCTTGCCCTTGGATGGGGCCCCATCTCTGGTATTATGACTTATCCTCCTATACCAAATCGTACCATAAGTGTTCACTATTCGGTAGTTTCTCCCTCTCGCTCACTTAATCTTGATAGCTATGCCAACTCTTGGGAAGGCCGAGAAGGTCTATTCTTCCCAAGTCATCTTTGAAACAATAACACCAACTTTTGCAAGCTCATCACAAACTTGTTTGAACCTCCTCACGTATTGCAGGATAAAGTCATTCTATACATCTTGATATTTCAAAGTTTATCCTTGAGCACCAACTTTTTGTGGTCACTACTATCCTAGAACATATTTTCCAGTGCCTACCACATTGCATAAAGATTTTCTTTCCCATGGAGATTGTTGACAATATGGTCTCGTACTCCCTCCAATATCATTCTCCAGACCTTGGCTACAACTTTCGTGCACTGATTGAGGTTTTGGGCATCAGATTCTACTGGTTTTGTAACATCTCTCTTGATGTATTCTAGCAATCCATTGTCATCGAATACCTCCTCCATGCAATCCTTACAGTAAATGAAATTAGATATGCCTTCCAAGGCATACTCTAGACTTAGGCCATTGAAGTTCATCTTCTCATCTCTTCAGACATCTTGCTACGCTAAATTTCAAATTCTAACCTCTCGAGAAACAAATTTGAAATTCTTGTTCTAATGTGAACCCTACTATGATACAATGTAGAAATTATGGTGTAGATTTTCAACTACTCATGAAGATTTTTCAAAATCATAAGAGACAAACCTACTCTACTGTTCTAGATAAGCTAATTCACAATTTAGAAAAAAAAATAAAAAATCAGACATGTAATAAGAAATAAAACACATGCCCACAATATTTTTCCTGGGGAAAGAAATCCACTAAAAACTCCAATGCCTTCTTGCATCAATCTGATGGATATAAATGTATTACAATTTCTTTACTCAACTATGAACAACCTGTAAGTGAATAACTTATCTCTCTGCATACGGATAATGTCAAACCCAAACTTTGTCAATTTTTTCCTCTTATTGATCCCTTATTTCCTTGTGCAATTCCTTCAGAAATTAGGCCCGTATTATTTAGTTTTTTTTTCACAAATGGATTGCGCAATTCCTAAGGTTGATCATGTGACTACATGCAACACCTATACGCTCAAGAGTAGTCTACAACTAATGTTACACTTAGTTAGAATCTCCACCATAGCTGGGGAACTCGAATTCTTTGCATGCCCTACCTATTTTGGGCTAATTGATCAATTAACTAGATGATCACTGCATTTGATTGAATTCCCATTGCACAACTAGCCTTCCACTCGTTCCTCCAACAGTTAGAACTAGTTTAATTAAAAATAACCTGAGATAATTGACTTTGATTGCTACAAATTAGCAATCACACATGCTTAACTTAACTGTAACTACTCTAACTCTAATTTATTGAGTAAAATGGGTGATACAAGCCATGTCATACAAGCTAATTGCATCCAAGTCATCTGCTGATGTGGAAATTAATTTTTTCTCAATTTAATCAAGGAAAAATCAAATTGATAATTTATTGTTGCATTTTTCATCAATCCTTTAGGTGAATCTAATCCATGTTGACAATCTAGCACAACGATGTGCTAATAACAACAACCAATGGATATAAGTAGCATTCAAAATAAATAAAACAATCAAAAAACACATATCAAAAAATAATTGATGGAGATACTGAAAATTACTTCAACTATGTTACCACCTACCCACATTCATCGAAAGTGCCTCCATCCCTCCTCTCACAACACACATCTCAGTTGTTAGCTTCCATTGCCCTAAATTCCATTATTTTTTGTCAACCTCCATCACTCTACTTCCTGAAGAACCCATGAATAGTGTAAAGACGAACCCCTAATCCTTTACCTTTTCTACTAGCGCCTCATATTGAAAATTTTAAGACAAAAGATTTATTTTGTCTTATAAAATTTCCCTCTGTGTATTACTTTTGAATGTAAATACATACAAGTTGTCTCTAATCATATCAACAGAGATTGAAGGGAAAAAAGAGTAATTAATGTATGGGAAATCTTGTCAAGGAAAGTTTTCACGTTCTTCAGAGTCAGCTAGCCCCACAAAATGAAGAGCCTAAAAAGTCATTGTATCTATATAAGATAACATGGCTGGAAATTGAAATAACAATGTTGGTATAGGTGTGATACAGTAGTAGCCCGCAAGCTGGTGGACTTAGGGTCCATTGTGAGAGTCAATTTTGTAGCTGTTAAATAATATTTTCTTAAATTGATATGTTTTTGTCTTAATTGTTAATTGTATTAAATGGGTTTCGTCTAGAGTAGCCATTGTCTCAAATATAAAGTTGTCTTAAAATATTTTGGTCTCAAACTCTTTTTGCCTTAAAATATTTTTGTCTTAAATATAAAGTTTTGTCTTAAAATATTTTTTTCTTAAACTCTTTCTGTCTTAAATTTAAAATTTTGTCTTAAAATATATTTGTCTTAAATATAAATTTTTGTCTTAAATTATTTTTGTCTTAAATTTTATATTGAAAATTTAAGACACTTCAATTGATACTAAATTTTAATGTAAAATGATTAAAATAAAAAGTGATTTTTTAAGACAAAATATTTCTTTTCTTAAAAAAAATGTCTTAAAGATGCCCTTGGTGTAGTAGGGAATGTATTTTGTTAGGTTCCTATACCAATAGGAGTCATAATTTTTGAATGGCTGAGATTAAACATGTAATGTGTACATACCTTTGCTTTCTGCAAATGTATTCCATATTCAAAAAATTAAAAAATGTAAAGAGTGTATGTCCTAAAAGGAAAATCAAAGGACAAAAACAATAAAAAGGTAAAAAAAGATGAAAAATATGAACCCCAAGAAAAGAAAAGACCATGAAAGTGTGCTAGTCAAAATGCCACTACTATTTATTTTTCGTGCAAAATAAATGATTGTGTGCAACTTGTAATCTTTGCCACAATCCATAACAGTCAAAGTGTTTACACTTGGTTATCTCATGTTTCAATTTCATGTTCATAGATAGAGAATAAAATCTGACCAAACTATTTAACCTTGGCAGATGAGTAGATTAGGTAGAGTAAATAAAAGCAGCTCAACTTTTTAATGTGAGCCCTTAGATGTAATAAGGTTAGATTTAGTTAGATTTTCATTATAAAGAAAACAAAAATGTTTTGATAAGGGTTTTCTAGCTTAAATGCACCCTAATAAAGAGAAGTAAAAATGGTAGGATGCGTAGATGGGTAAGTAGAAGAAAGGTTGCAGAATTGTGATGATTGTTAAACAAAAGCATATTTATCACCCTCATCATGAAAGTTCTAAATTTGAATGAGAAATGGGACTGGTATAAAATTCCCAATGTCAAAATTAACTAATTTCCCCTCACTCATTTCACCCTTTACTTAACTAATTTCCCACAATAAGTTTGAAATACCCAAAATCTTAAGTCAAAGGCGCTCAGAGCATTTCTCTAACTTCTTGAGGGATCGAACCCTCGGCCCAATGACTTATAGATATTAAGTACTAAAATCTCCTCATAAAAATTCACCCCCTTCAATTCATTCATTTTCCCCTAATAAATCCCTTTTCCTAAGGTTAAAACACCATTTTCCTAAGGAAAAGCAATCACCCCCATGGATAGCCCTTTTTTATAAAAAACCCACAAAAAGCACTTAGCCTAAGCTATAATGTTTCTATGTAAAAAGCGAAGGAATTAGAAAAACGCATTATGCTTAGCGCACTTCAATTATCTCCCACAATCTTCATATTAATTTTTAACATTATTTATATATTAATTCACAAAAAATAAACCCTTTCCCATATATAATTGATTAAACCCCTTTCACTCTAATATCCCTACCCACGGAATATTGAAATATAAACTTTATATTACCCAACCCTGACAAATGACATAATTAATCGATTTGTGATTAATTAAAGTCAACCCATTAACCAATCAAATCTCATCTAATATTTTAATCCCCACCTTAACCCCTCATTAAACTAAAACCACTGCAATTAAATGTCCATTGGGCCCCTCCATTACCCTTCGTAAAATTCCCACGCCCGACTGCCAAATGATCTCCCCCCTCCCCTTCTGACGACCCATGTTGATTTCAGAAGGGTCCAAATCCTAAAAATACCCACCCGAAATGGGTTGTTTTCTGTCGAGCCCTCGAGGCAATGTGGCGCTCGATAAGTGGAATTGAGCGACCTCCACCAAATACCACCAAGCGCCCAAAGGATGTGTGAAGTAAACCACTTACCACTAGCCCACTACCTACAAAAATTGTCACTGTTCATCCTACTATGCGACAAATGGTCACTGTTCACCCATACTTTCCAAATTGACTTTTTGCGTATAAATCCAGAAAAGCCCCAAATCATTTTTTTTATCGTTTTAACTTTAATTTTCCATGCATGCGCCTATGAACGTTGAAATCCGTCAAGACACATACATCTACACTCTGAAGATTCCAAAAGCTCCTATATTTCCTTCCAGCCTGATTGAAGCCTTTTCAACCATTCAGAATTGCTAGTTACCTGGTTCACACCCTGTTTTCATCAATTCTAGGTATTTAAGCCAGAATCCATTGAAAGCCATGTTAATTTCCAAACCAGTCTCTAAGGTATTTTAATTGAAATAAAATGGAACTTTAAATAACATAAAAACCACCTAGAACGCGACCCCTATTACCTCCATGACTGAAAATTTAATTTCCCCCATTCTTGAATCCTCAAGAACTAAGAATGGCTGCCCTAATTTCCATGGATGTCAAGCCAATTACTACTCCTCATTTGGACCTAGACCACCTTCCCCTTGCTGATAAAGACTTACAAATCAAGGACACTTCTATCCATGTGGCCCCTCTCAATTTATATTGTCGATAGAGATACCAATACCTAAACCAAGTTGATAAAATAGGTCTTTGGGAGTATAATTTTCCCAAGTACCAATTCCCTGAGGTGCACATCTTTCTAGAGATTTTCCACTATTTCCATGTAAACTACATTCCCAACCAAAGAGCAGTGATGTCCCCTAACCAAACCATACTTTTTACCATCACTGTAGAATCAATCAATCAAATGCTGCAACGATAGCCAAGGCAGAACTTAACCCCTATTTCCATTGGAGACTTTCTAGACCAATTGCCCAAGCTTACCACTACCAAGCTTGCTCAAATATTCCAGAATTTTATTGTAGAAGATAGAAATACCCCACAAGATCCTCCTGCATATATATATCCCATATTTTCTCAGTTTGGCCAAGACATTTTTTCAATGATATCTAGTATCTTAGGCTATACAACAAGCGAATACTTAGATGATATGATCTTAGCCTTCATGTCCATTTTTACTCTAGGATAACCCCCTACTGTCATGTATGATGATGCCAAGTACATAGCTGATAGGATGCATGAACAATTTCTGATAATGAGTAATGAAATAATGTTTAAGTATTCTTTAGTTTTGTACCACCTTCTCTTATACTACCAAGCTCACAAGTTCTCATTCACTCTCCAAAAGCTTGACACCAAAGGTAATCCTAGGTTAATCATTTTCTGGACTCCTTTTATACATAAGTATGATTCCCCATATCCATACATAGACTTCATAAACCTTTTTGTACACCCTGTAATGACCATGCTACTAGGAAGTCCTCCACCAAGAATCAGTTTAGATATCAAGACGATCCTATAGCTATTAAAACAACACAAAGTGTGAGATTGGTACTTGTACCAAAATCACACAGAAATTAGGATCTATGGCTGTGATTTGGCCCCATATAAACTGCCCAGATACCTCCCAATGAGGTTATTTTCTCTTGAGTACTATAGGTAGATAATAAGCTCATATGTCATACATTTTTTAAGGCCAAAAATAAGGCCCAACTCAGAATCAAAGGTCAACTACGCCCCTTTGTATGTAATAGCAGAGAACATGGGAAAGAAGCAAAAGAAATCCTTCAGAAACTTAAACTAAAACAAAGCTTCATGTGGAGATATGACTCATGTGACTTTATATGCAACATAAGACAGAAAAACAAGATGGCTCCGTACATTCACCACCGACTCCCTAAGATAGAGAAATATGAAAACCAATTCGAATGGGTGGAGAATACTTTAGTGGATAGGAATAGCACTGAAGCAGCAATTGAAAATGCTCTAATTGATTTAGAGAAAAGACTTGATGAATGTTCTTTCTTGCAAGTTCCAGGAGAATCTCAAGTCCAAGCACAGTTCCAAATCCAAGAATAATCACAAGCATAGGGAGAATCCTAGGCACCAAGTGAAACACATATAGAATAAGAATCCCAGGTGTAGAAGAGTCAGAGCAGCCAAAAATATCGGAGGAATTGAATAAAATAGGTATACAATAGCCCACAATGAGTACTCCCCCTAACTCGAAAACTCCTATAAATGAGGAGAAAAGCCTTCAAATAAATAGGGAATAGGCCATTACCTCAGGCAGAGCAACCACACAGACATATGCAGAAACCAGCCAGGTCAAAATGCAAAGGTAGAATCCTATCTTTGAACAAGAGTTTACAGAAGAAATAGTAGGGCCACCAGCACAGAAAGAGAAAGAAGCAGACCTGCCACTCCTTCTGTGGGCACGCTAGAACTTTCCACATCAAATACTCAAATGTTGGAAAGGAAACAAAGTGTTGAAGTGTCCTCCTTTAGGGTGCCAACTGACAGGGATCAAGGCATACGAGAAAGGTACAAAGATATAAAGGCCAGGAATGAGAGGCTAAAATCCCAAACTTATGCTCAGTACCTAAAATGGAACCTAAAAATGAGACAAGGCTTCTGTCATCCTATGATGTTAAATAAGGCAAGATGTAGATGAAATTTGTCAAACCTACCACTCAACAACCTAGGACAGCATCTCACTTCAAAAAGATAGATTTCAAAGTGCTGGCAAAGGACATACATCCTTTTGACTGGATTGAGTTGCACAAGCAGACAGGGGAGATGATTTACTCCACCTTGACACGGAAAGCCATTGGAGCTCACCAATTGAAAAATTCCCTAAATAATATATCATCTCAATTACAATTGGAAAAGGCCTCTTCACAGGCAAAATACACCAGAATCAAGTCCTTAGAGGACTTAATCATTGAGTTGGGACATGATCCCAAAGATGTGAAGGCCACTGCAAGACTAATCAAGAAGAAAAATGATGACATAAATGTTTTGAGGAAGCAACTTAAGATTCCACCATTACATCACCCACAAATAGTAGAGGTCCTAGAGACCCAGAAAGGACAAAAAGAGCTTATGGACTTGGTCTTAAAGCTAAATGACCAATTGAAAGAAAGAGAGAAACAATTGGACAAATTTATTGAGTCCAAACAAAGTGAATTGGCCACCACTTCTACAGCTACCATTCCCAAAGTAACAACTCCAGTTCCCTTAACATTGGCAACAACATTAGCACCAACAGCTCCACCTGCCACAACAGTTCCAGTCACAACTGAGTCTATAACAGCAGGTGCTTCAACAAAAAAGATAGCAGAGTTAGTGAGAGCCATGGAGGAAATGTCCATCAAGGCAACAAAACTTAAAAGGATTAATGAGAAAGTGGAAAGCTTAGAAACTAACTGCAAGCTTGCCCAGATACATAGATATTAAGGTCCTAGAAAAATATCTAACTCTACAAAAGCCATTAGGACAGACTAAGGAGTTGCTCTGGGCCAATATCATTGACTTTGTCAATGATATTTGGCCATCAATTCAACTAATATTTGAGCAAACAGAACTGCTGAAAGTGGACACCGATGCTATTAAGAAAGTAAAGGAAGATTTAGGAGACTAGTCTGAGGAAGATAATCGAATCATCCATTTCTTGAACAGAAAGAACAAGCATGAACTTAATGAGATGGGTGAAGAATATAGAACTGCAGCCCTCATAGAAATCAAAAAGGTTCTTTCTAAAACAAACCTTATGCTTTGGAGGAAAAATGCCATAACATGCAGGTGGGCATTTACAGATTCATGGAAAAGTTTCAAATTTTGAGGAATAAAGGCCTTCCAAGTCCTATGGTCACCCATGACAAACTTATGACCCAAATGGACTATGTTGACGGATTAAGGAAGTTGGCCAAGGATCAAGCTAGCACTTCAGGTATCAAGGCCTTGCTTACAAGGAAAGTATTTTATGATACTATAGAAGATCTATTCTTTCTCGAGCATGAGGTGAAAAAATTGTTTGTCAGCAAGCCTAGTTTTTCCAAATACACTTAGGCAGATGAGATCTATAGAAGAATGCTCAAAGTAAAGTTACATGAGGATGAATGGTGGGAAAAAATGATAGATTTACTATAAGTTACCATAGTAAATTTGAATGAGAGCCAAATGAAATAGGTAAACAGGGTCAGAGAGTAGCAGGTTAAAGAGTATCAGTAAAAGTCTAAAGACAAATATGATTCTAGCGTACACATATCATCCAGCTTAAAAGGGCTCAAGTTTAACTGCAACATCTAGCACTACCACAATAGGAGGGACAACATGATGTAGTTTTCCATCTATCTCTATCTCTTTTTTTTCTCGGCAATACTAACTACTTTTATATTAGAATGTACAGTGAAATTTTACAACCATAGAAGCTGGTAGCCCAGGGCCAACTTTGGCTCCATGGGTAGCAAAGATCGACACATACAGTTGCCTCACAGGGCGACATTATCAAAAGACCGCGACATTGTCTAAAGACCGACACTGAGAAAATCTAGAGGATCTTCATGACAGCCCACGCAGGGGCGTTTCCAGAACAATATTGTAATGCATTGCTGCTATAAAACCCGACGAAAAACCATGAACATAAAAAAGACAGGCCATGCCTTGACCCGGGTACAAAACTGACGGCTTCACTTCTACTAGAACACCTATAGCCGCGAACAGAATGTAGCAAACTGAGGAAAAAAGATAAGAAACAAAACATAAACTTGCAATTGACCAGAACCCGACCTGAGAGAATTCGACCTGAGTGTGGGAGGCACCGGCTCGGCGACGCCTTCTGGAGCTAATCCTCAGGCTTCTCGTCCTAAATTGTGCACCCCCATTGATCCTCTGGACTTCCCTCCCATACATCGATGGGCTTTTGCTTCAGGGAAGGTGATTCTGGTTCACGGGAATGAGAGGGTGGCAGAGGGCACGCTGCTTCTGAAGTGCCTTCCACAGAAGACGTCTGTCCCATTGGACACTTACCCTTACCCTTTCCTGAGCATTCTGCCACATTTGATGGCTCCTCTGACATGAGCTTCTCTTTGCCGCGCTCTGTGCCATCCTCCCCACGGACCAGGGGCGACCCCTCTTCATTCCCCTCTTGGATATTAGTGAAAAGCACCGAAATGTGCGCGTTGATGCCCGGATTTTCCCTGGAGCTGCCCAGTGAGAAGATAACTGAGCCGAAGGCAGGTAGCACGGGCTCCCCAGCATCACAATTGCCCACCTCCACCACTTGGCCTGGCTGAATTGGGGTGGCTCCCCTTCTGCGATGGCAATAACAACAACAACAGTGGTGATGAGAGTCCACTGCAGGAGGGCGGGAGGATGTTCCATGTGCCGAGCTTCGCCTGCAAAGAATTCTCTCCCGCACCATGAAATCCACCAGTCCAGCACTCCGTTTACCAGCAATGAGATGACAAAGAGCCTGTTGCTCCCAAATTGGGATGGAGCCGAGCTCAAGAGAGCCAAGACACAGGCTAAGAAGCGAGGAAATGAGGCGGGCCTCTTTCTAGCGCTCAACCACCAGCTCTCGACGCAAGTTCTCAGCTTGCGCAGAGTTTTCCTTCCAGTGAATTGCCTCCATATCCAAAAAACCAGCACACTTATACTCATCGACCTCTGCATTGAAGGGACACTCAGTAAATGCAGTGCACACGGTTTCCCACGCCTCAAGCGGCTCCATTAAGGATGCCCTGTAGCCTCTCCTGCTTCTGAGCTTTGGCGGCCTGAGGCATTTAAGGCTGCTGCGGCTTCACGTGGCAGCCCGGGCTCACCATGTGGCTCCTCCTTTTCCCGACGATGGACACACGCATCCGGGGAAGTAGTCTCTGCTAGGATCATGCTTTGACACTCCTGGAGCTTCTGCCTGTCAAAGATGATGTTGGTGTCTCCTGATAAAAGTGAGTGTGCATTCTCTGTACCAATGTTAGCGAGGAGATCCGCTACTTTGTTGCCCTCCCTTTTGGTGTGAGAGAAGGAGATGGCACTGAAATTGCTGAGCTTCTTGGCCAATGCGTTCAGCCTAGCTTCAAGTCTCCAGTTGGGCGCTATTTTCCTTGCGTTGGAGCCATTCTGCAGTCGGGTGGCCATGTTGATGAGAATCTGGGAATCTCCTTCTACAATTATGGGTTAAATATTGAGTTTCCCTACCTGCAGTAGGCCTTGCCATAGACCTTCCAGTTCAGCTGAGTTGTTAGTGTCCCATCCAATGTTTCCAAAATAAATTCGGATGGGTTTACCTTCAGAGTCCCTTATCATACCTCCGTATCCTGCATCTCCTGGATTTCCTTTGGAGGCCCCATCAAAGTTTAGCTTGTAGGTACTTGTTGGAGGGGCTTGCCATTGACAGTCGTCCTTGTTATGAGCAGTAGTGGCATGACTGTTGAGAGAATCAGGGGGAAGTTGTAGCTGCCAGGTTTCCAGGATGTTGCGTTCATTATCTGTAGAAGGAAGGTCTTCCTTAGTCCAAGCTTGGAGCATCATTGTCTCCTGAATGTTCTTATGAATTTTCCTCCAGGTTTCTTCTGAGGTGGATTGTTTGCCTTTGAAGATGCGCTGGTTGCGCTCCTTCCAAATATTCCAGAGAACAGTCCCCAGGATGATGCTCCATAAATAGTTGAGGATCTTGCAATTGTAGGGTTGCATTGGCCAGAGTCTTAAGGAGTTAACAATGTCATCCTCGCCCCTACAACGTTTTTGACATCTGAAACTGGCCTTTTCCCAAAGTTGGCTGGCTAGGGGGCATGCTACTAGAAGATGTTGGAGAGTTTCTTCATTTTGAGCACAATTAGGACAAAATGAGGGGCCATGAAAGTTCCGCTTTCTGAGCTTGTCCCACGTGAGGATTTTTTTGTGACTTACTAGCCAAAGAAAGTAGGCTATTTTTGGCCATGGTCCTAGCTTCCATATCTTGCTCCAAATAGGGTCAGGGGGGGAGGAGAAGCTGCATAACAGATTGTAAGCTTCTGTAGTGGAATAAGACCCCTTGGGCTGATATCCCCATCTAAGAATGTCCTCACCATTGTCCTGCCTGATCCTCCTTTTCTTGAGTTCAGTCCTAAGATCTTCTTGCTGCTGTGTGTCTACTTTGGGGAGGATTTGGTTGCTGCTCTTCCATGTCCTAAAGTTGTGCTCCATCTCTGGGGACCAGAATTGATGAACTGTTTCGTGCTGGTAGATCAGCCCTGTAGGGATTAGCTCTGGGTAAAGAATATCTTGGAGTTTGGGCCACCGATTCCAGGCATCAGTCCAGAATCTTGTTGTGCATCCATTCCTGATTTCCCAGAAGCTGTGCTTCTGAATAAGTTGGTAGTGTTGCTTTGCCGCATTCCAAATTGCAGATCTGTTTTCAGTGGGGATGAAGCGGATGAGTTCCTCTTGCGGTCGGTTTCCGGCATACTTGGCTGTCCATATTTGCCCCCAGGGTTTATCTGGGCAGGTGATCCATTGCCACCAGATCTTGGCATTCATGATGGAATTGCTTTTTTCCAGATCCCTTAATCCAATACCTCCCTTCTCCTCGGGCATGCAAACATTGGACCATTTCACTAAGGCCCATTTGCGATTAGTGGCAGCGCTATTCCAAAGAAAATTACGCTGAAGGTTTCTTATGCTTTTTAATACCCATTTGGGCACAACAAGAATAGAGAATAAATATAAAGGCATTTCTTGCAGAACCGATTTGATGAGGACTATTCTACTGGCCAAGTTAAGAGATCTGTGGGTCCATAGGTTGAGACGGCTTTCTAATTTCTCAAGCAGGGAATGCCTAGCAGGATTCTTTAGTTTGGAATTTGAGAGGGGGGCTCCCAAGTACTTAGTGGGAAGAGAGGCAGCAGTGAATCCCAAGATGCTGGAGACAACAATTTTGACAGAAGGCGGAGTATGGAAGAAGAAGATTTGAGACTTGGAACAGTTGACATGCATGCCAGAAGCTTCTGAGAAATCATGAAGGAGGGATTTGAGACTATGAGCTTCTTGGGTAGAGGGGTAGAAAAAATCATAGTGTCGTCGACAAACTGGTGGTGGGAAGTAGGAGGGGAGTTGTGCACACAGAGACCTTTGATCTGATGAGATTGGAGGGCTTGCTTGATGTGCCGCCCTAACCCTTCGGCCATGAGGATGAAGAGAAAGGG
>APFE031684802.1:9998-38909 GCA_000404065.3 Pinus taeda
ATTTATCAATTGGCTAAAGAAAGTGTTTCTCTTTGTATCCTCATAATGTGCTATCATTTCCTCCATGAAAATTGACCACGTGACAAGTGGTTTATGAGAACAAAGCCCTTTATACCATAAAAATTGATTTGGTTATAAATAATTAGATGCAATATGTACCTTTTGTAATAGTGGTACTGTTGAGTATGGAGCATGATTGTTTAGAGGTCTTTGTTTCAGCCGGATCTATACCCCAGGAAGTTTGTACACCCCTCCATGTGGGGGGGTGCAGGGGGGACTTTTCCTCCCCATGGGGGTTTGGGGGTGGCGATCCCCCCCCCTCCCTGCTGGGGGGTCTGGGGGCCAGCGATCCCCCGGCGGGGGTTTTGGGGGCAACACCCCCCGAAGCTAAAAATAGATGTAAAATTTCCTTGTAAAAGTATACTAATTTCTAGTCAATCTAGACCATTCATTAGGTGGATGATCTGACGTAGACCTTATGTTTAGTTTAGGGTTTTTTTTCCCTAAAAGGAAACTCCTCTCTTTTGTATGAGGGAATTTTATTTTTGAGGCTGTGTAATAGATGTGTATTCTCTGAGCGAGAAATAGAGAGGTGAGACTATGAGAGAAAACAGAGGATATTGCAGTGGAACTGTTGTAGGTTGTGTCTCTTCATTTTGCTAGATAATAGAAAGAAAGGACTAGCTATTTGGGGTGGACGTAGCCCAAACTAGGTGAACCACATATATCTATGTCTCTCTGGTTTTATGTGTTTTCTATGTTTATATGTCTGCTATATTTTATGTGTTCCATTGCTCTGTAATATATAATTTTCTAACAACTTGTATCATAGTCAAAGGTCTATTTGGCTGAAAAACTCATAGGAGAGAAGGGTTCCTGGTTCCAGTGGGAACAATGGCAGAAGATGGTAAGTTTAGGGTTGAGAAATTTAACGGCCAAAACTTCTTATTGTGGAAGATGCATATGGAAGATTAACTGTATCAGAAAGATTTGTATCTACCATTGGGCAGAAAAACAAAGATGCAGACGGGTATGATAGATGAAGAATGGAACCTTCTCAATAGAAAGGCACTCAGAACAGTATGGTTGTGCCTCGCAGCATCAGTCACCTTCAACATTTCAAAGGAAACAGCGACAGAGGGTTTGATTAAGGCATTGGAGAAACTATATGAAAAACCCTAAGCCTCAAACAAGGTATTTCTTATGAAACGGTTATTTAATGTGAAGATGTTGGAAGGTGGATCTATTGCAGACCATTTAAATGATTCTAATACTGTTACAAGTCATTTATGTTCTATAGGGGTAAAATTTGATGATGAAGTTAGAGCTTTGTTATTCTTGTGCTCATTGCCAGAAAGTTGGAATGGTTTAGTAATGGCCATTAGTAACTTTGTGTCTGGATCTAGTACTTTAAAGTTTGATGATGTTGTCGGTGCTATCCTTAGCAAGGAAATGTGACAGAAAAGCTTCAGTGAGACATCGGGTAATGCTTTGAGTGCAGAGTCTAGGGGAAGAAAAATGGAAAGAGGAAAGAGCTCAGGATATCACAGTAAATCAAGGAAAGGCAGATCCAAGTCCAAATTGGGGATAGTGTGCTAGAAATGCGGAAAGAAAGGACATGTAAAGAAAGACTGTAGATCTCGAAATGGAAAAGAATGAGATGCACAAAAAGAAAGCAATCATGAAGCAAATGTGACAAGTGATGTGTTACAATATGCTTTGATTCTTTCTTTCGAAAATATTACTGATTCCTGGGTGATAGCTTCAGGGGCCTCATTCCATGCCACAGCTGATAAGAAATACTTTCATGACTATGTTCAAGGATATTTTAGACAAGTCCATTTGGGTGATGATAAACCCTGTAAAATTGTTGGAATGGGTAAGGTTCTTGTAAAACAATAGAATGGAAACCAATGGCTACTAAAGGAGGTAAGGCATGTTCCAGATCTGAAGAAAAATTTGATTTCAACAAGGCATTTAGGTGGTGAAGGTTGTGTGACAACTTTCACAGGTAAAGCTTGAAAGGTCACCAAAGGAGCCCTGGTAATAGCAAAAGGTGAAAAGGTTGGTACATTGTATTTATGCAATGGTATTTCTAACTCTGTTAATGCTTTAACTTCCAAAGGAGCAGATGCAACAATATGGCATCATAGGCTCGGACACATGAGTGAGAAGGGGATTAAGATTCTTCACTCAAGGAAATTTTTGCCAGGTTTAAAGAATGTTGATTTAGACTTCTATGAGAATTGCATTTATGGAAAACATAAGAGATTTAGATTTCTCAGAGTTGGGAAAGAAAAGAAGAGCGAAAAATTAGAGCTTGTGCATACAGATGTATGGGGACCTGCTTAGGTATCATCTCTCTTTGGCTCACATTTTTATGTTACTTTTATTGATGATGCAAGTAGAAAAACTTGGATTTATTGTATTAAGAATAAATCTGATGTATTTGATACTTTCAAGAAATGGAAAGCTTTGGTTGATATTGAGACAGGAAAGAAATTGAAGTGTCTCAGATTAGACAATGGAGGTGAATATTGCAGCAAATATTTTGATAGGTACTGTTCAGAGCATGGAATTTTCAGAGAGAAGACAGTTCCAAGAACACCACAAGAAAATGGTGTGTCAGAAAGGATGAACAGAACAATCATGGAGCGTGCAAGGTGCATGAGATTGCATGCAGGACTGCCTTTACAATTTTGGGCAGATGTTGTAGATACTGTTGTTTATCTAATAAACAGAGGGCCTTCAAGTTCCTTGGATGGTGGTGTTCTAGAGGAAGCATGGACAGGTAAAAAGGTAAACTACTCTTTTTTAAAGCTTTTTGGTTCTGAGGCCTTTGTCCATATTAATAAAGAAAATAGAACAAATCTTGAGGCAAAGTCAAAGAAATGTACCTTTATTGGATATGGTGTTAATGATTTTGGTTATCGCTTATATGATTACGAAAATCACAAAATCATTAGGAGAAGAGATGTAATATTCAATGAAAAGGTCTTGTATAAGAATCAGTTTCAAGAAAAGAAACAGGAAAAAGAAAACAAGGAATACACAGTTCTTGATGAAATCACTGAAAAAACAAAGGTGCTTGAAAATAATAACAATCAACAACCACAACAACAACAACCACCACAACAGCAACAGGCACCCCAAACACCTAAAAGTGGTGTTAGAAGATCTACCAAGATAAGTATACACCCTGAACGACACTCTCCTTCATTATATTATTTATTGTTGACTGATTCTGGTGAACCCGAATGTTATGAAGAAGCAATGTAGGTTGAAAGCAGGAAGAAGTGGGAGGTAGCCATGGAAGAAGAGATGGACTCCTTAATGCATAACCAGACTTGGGACTTAGTCAGGTTTCCTGCAGGAAAAACTACATTGTAGAATAAATGGATTTACAGGCTAAAGGAAGAAGATGGAGGAAAATAGAGGTACAAAACTAGACTTGTGGTGAAGGGGTTTGCACAGAAGAAAGGTATTGATTTTGATGATATATTTTCTCCTATTGTTAAAATGACTTCAATTAGAACTATTTTAAGTCTAGTAGCAGTTGAAGATTTTCATCTTGAGCAGTTAGATGTAAACACAGCCTTTCTCCATGGGGATTTGGAGGAAGAGATATATATGCAGCAGCCACAAGGATATGAGGTAAAAGGGAAGGAGAAACTAATGTGCAGGTTGAAGAAGAACTTGTATGGCTTAAAACAGGCTTCAAGGTAGTGGTATCTAAAATTTGACAAGTTTATGTCTGAACAAGGTTATACTAGATGTCACTCTGATCATTGTGTTTATCTGAAAAAGAAAAATGGTGGCAACTATATTATATTGTTATTGTATGTGGATGACATTCTTGTTGCAGGGTCTAACATGCAAGAAATAAATGTGCTCAAAAGAAAATTGGCAAATTCATTTACAATGAAGGATTTGGGTGCTGCAAAACAAATCCTTTATATGAGAATAACTAGAGATAGGAAGAATCACAAATTAACATTGTCTCAAAGTGAGTACATAGAAAAGGTGTTGAAAAACTTTAATATGCATAATTCAAAACCAGTTAGTACACCTTTTGCTATCCATTTCAAACTTAGTAAGGAAATGTGCCCAAAGACCCAAAAAGACATGGATTATATGTCTAAAGTTCCATATGCATCAGCAATTGGAAGCTTAATGTATGTAATGGTTTGCACAAGGCTTGATATTGCACATGCAGTGGGAGTTGTAAGCAAGTACATGAACAATCCATGAAAGGAACATTGGATGGTAGTGAAATGGATTCTCAAATATTTGAAAGGTACCACAAATTAAGCATTATGCTTTGGTGGTTCAAACATTTCTCTATAGGGATATGTTGATGCAAATATGGCAAGTGACAAAGATAATAGTAGGAGCACTACATGATATGTATTTACTGTAGGTGGAATAGCTATCAGTTTGGTTTCAAAATTCCAAAGTGTTGTTTCACTTTCAACAACAGAAATAGAGTATGTTGCTGCTATAGAGGCTAGTAAAGAAATGATTTGGTTGCAAAGGTTTATGGCTGAATTAGGTAAGGAGCATGATATGGGCACGTTATACAGTGATAGCCAAAGTTCCATTCATCTTGCAAATAACTCAGCATTTCATTCCAGCACTAAACACATAGCTCAAGTACCATTTCATACAATCAGTACTGGAAGATGGAGAGCTGAAGCTGGAAAAGATACACACTAGTCAGAATCCTGCAGATATGATAACAAAAATTTTAACTAGGGAGAAACTGAGAATATGCTCAGTTTCAATTGGTCTTCAAGGATGACGATGAAGATGAGAAACAACCAAGTCCAAAGAGGAGTCATTGTCTAGCAAATGAAGCAGTGGTGGTGGTTGCTACAATATTCTCCAAGTGGGAGATTGTTGAGTATGGAGCATGATTGTTTAGAGGTCTTTGTTTCAGCCGGATGTATACCCTAGGAAGTTTGTACACCCCTCCACACAGGGGGCTACAGGGGGGCTTGTCCGCCCCGCGGGGATTTGGCGGTGCTGATCCCCCCTATCTAGGGGGTCTGGGGGCCAACAGTCCCCCGGTGGGGGTTTGGGGGGCAACGCCCCTTAAGCTAAAATCAAATCTAAAATTTCCTTGTAAAAGTGTAGTAATTTCTAGTCAATCTGGGTTGTTCATTATGCAGATGATCTGACGGTAGAACTTGTGTTTAGTTTAAGTTTTCTTACCCTAGAAGGAAACCCCTCTCTTTGTATGAGGGCATTGTATTTTTGAGGCTGTGTAATAGATGTGTATTCTCCAAGTGAGAAACAGAGAGGTGAGACTGTGAGAGAAAACAGAGGATATTACAGCGGATATGTTGTAGGTTGTGTCTCTTCATGTTGCTGGATAATAGAAAGGAAGGACTAGTTGTTTGAGGTAGACGTAGCCCAAATTGGGTGAACCACGTGTATCTATGTCTCTCTGGTTTTATGTGTTTTCTGTATTTATATTTCTGCTATATTTTATGTGTTCCATTGCTCTGTAATATATAATTTTCTAATAGGTACACCATGTAGATCAAAATATTTCTCCATATGTAGTTTCCAATTACCAGATCCTTGCCGTCAAACTTCCTCATCTCTCTTTTTCTTGAATTTTGGAGCTCGATCTTGAAACGACTATAAATATGTAATTTCAAATCTCCAAGTTCTAGAATTGTGTGCTACAGTAGCATTCTAAATGATCTTGCTAACCCTGTAATTCTTATCAATATTAGATTCTGCAAGGAAGAGTTATGTCAAATCTCCCACGACGGCCTAATTATAGACTGGTTCAGTAGAGCGAAATTGTATGAAGTGTCGCATGTCATACTTGCAACCTTAGGACCTGAAATCGATACAGAGAAGACTACAATTTTTCATCCTTCTATGACTTCTTATGAAATTTTAATATGATGCTCATAGAGAAAGTTACGACGATTTTCCCAAGGTCACCTGTTTAGGATGTAATTCAGAAGCATGCAGAAAGCCTAAATGTCTCATATTATATCTCCTAAAATATAGCAAGACAAGATCTGAAATTATGACCATAGGTTCAAACCACTCTATTCTCAAATGGGTTTTTTTTAGCTTCTGAAACTTTGTAGCGAACAAGTTATAGCGAAACTTCCACAATGACCTGTTTTAGATGAAATTCTAGAGCTTGCGAAAACCCTAACTTCCTCAAATCATATATCCAAAAATATAGAGAGACAATATCTCAAATTCAAATACACGGTTTAGACCGATTTCTTCTCAAACAGGTTTTTTGTTTAGCTTCTAAAATTTCGTAGAGAAACAGTTATAGCAAAAATGCCACGATGACCTATTTGGAGTAGTGAAACCCTAGAATCCAAAGCTTTGGTAACAAATGTTATGAAACCAGCTCACAAAAAGATAGAAAAGATAGACAAATGCCTTAGAAATTAGCCTCTTCAAGGGGGAAACATCCTTTACATTACACAAATGAGCAATTCTTAGATGCTACAAATGACAAGGCCTCCTTTCTATATATAGGAGTTTAAGGGGTCATAATATAATCAAAGCCGACATAAAAATAATAATGTAAGGGCATAATAATAACAATAGATGGCTTCTACATGGGCACAAAAATATAATAAGGGGGTTGTACTAATAACAATAAGGGGGTACACTAGTAGTATAGGGGCCTAATAGACACCAACCTATTTCCAAGCATCAACTTGTACTTTTAATGAGGCTCTAACCTTTAGGACTTCAACCCTATTCTTCTCAAGGCTTTGACCTTGTGTTTGGAGGCACCAACCTTTGGGACACCAATTCTTTTATATTTTAATAGAGAAAGTGAGTAGTACTTACCTAGATTTCCTTAACATAATTCTTAACTGTACAAACAATTCCAAAATTTCTTATGTTGAATTCACTATTTGATCACTTCTATTTACAATATTGGCTTCAATTCTATGATCACTTCTATTTACAACATTGACTTCAAAGGAGGGTTCTTCAAAACCATTGTGCCATTGTTCAAAAGACACTATAGTCTAGTCCTTTACTTAATCTAAATACTGAAAGATAGCCTTAGTACTATTTATTATGATGTTTAAATGTTACTATTGGGTTGTGTTTTTATGTGTTATTATGAAGATAGCCTTAGCGCCATGGGGAAAAAAATTGGACCCTATATTAGGTTGGGTGGACCTACCTATGGTTTTGTGCATGGTTTTTCGCACATGGTTTTGGACACGATGGTCTTCGGTCCATGGTTTTGGACGCGATGGTTTTCGGTCCATGGTATTTGATGCTTCTAGCATGTATAAATATGTATTGTAACATTGAAAATAACATAATGAAAAATCAATCTGATAGTCCCGATTTTGGGATCCAGGGGAAAATCTTTGTGTATATGTGTTTTATGTGTTATTTTCTTGCATTGTTTAATTTCCATGTTTTAGAATTCGTGTGCATGTAGTTTTTGTATGGGGTTAAAACCTACATCTAGTATTGGAGTTATTTTGGCTTCAAGGGGACGCCTTTGTTGCTGAGGGGTTTCACACGTGCCTATTGTAAAATCTGTTCAGTGGGAGATCTGTGGAATCGATTTTGGTGGTGAAAGAAGATGGCCAGAAATTGAAAGATAGAGATCAAGAAATTTAATGGTCAGAGTTTTAAGTTGTGGAAACTCAAGATGGAGGATCTATTGGTGGATAAATATTAGAGGATCATGGTAGATCCAGGTAATAAACCAAACGGAGTTTCAGATGAAGAATGGAAGAAGTTGGATCAGAAGGCAAAGAGAAAAATATGATTGCGTGTCTTAGATTCAGTATTTCTGAATGTATCAAGGGAAGCTACGGCTATGGCTTTGTGGGACAAGTTAGGGACTTTGTATCAATCTAAGTCAGTGGTGAATAAATTGTTCCTAAAGAAAAAGTTGTATAACCTGATGATGAAAGATGGAGACTCAGTGATAGAGCATCTGAACACATTTAATACTATGGTAAGTCAGTTATTATTTGTTGATATTAAAATTTCAAATGAAGATAAGTGCATCAGTTTGTTGTGTTCTCTACCAAATTCATGGGATAGTTTGGTTATTGCAATAGGTAGCAATGCAACTGCCTTGTAGTTTGATGAAATAGCCTCATCCTTGCTGATGGAGGAGATGAGATGAAAAAATATCGAGAGCTAGAATGGTGATGCCTTATCTGTACGAGGATGGTCCCAGAATACAAACAAAAATAAGTCATCAAGTGGGAGATCTAAATCTCTAGGAAAACCTATAAAGGTAGCTTGTTGGAAATGCGGAAAGGAAGGGCACTACAAAAGGGACTATAAATTTAAAGCTCCTGGCAAAGGAAAGGGATCTAATGATGCTCCTTCTGGAGAGGCAAAAACCACCTCAAATGAAGGTGGGGATGTGTACTTGGCTTATTCAAGTACACATGTAGATCATGAAGCATGGATGATTGACTCAGGTGCATCCTTTCACTTCACTCCCCATAGAGAGTGATTCTATGAGTATGAGAAATACGATGGTGGTTATGTCTTCTTAGGGGATGAGAGGAAGGATAGATTCATTGAAACTTGAAATTGCAAGGTGTAAGGGTTAGAACACTTTCAGGTGTTCTGTATATTCCTACATTGGCTAGAAATCTGATTTCTGTAAGCAAGCTAGATGATGCAAGTGTAAAAACAGTGTTCAAGAAGGATACCTGAAATATGGTTCGGGGAGCACTGGTATTGATGCATGGAGTTCAGATTGGAACTCTGTACAAGCTGTGAGGTAGCACTATTATTGATGGGTGCAACAGTTTTGTGGTTCCTGAAAGTGGAGCAGAAAATCTAGTGGTCTCTGGAGAGAAGAACATGTTATGGCATCAAAGGCTTTGACATATTAGAGAGAAGGGCCTTTGAATACTTCATGGTAAAGGTATGGTAGAAGGTATGAGTAATAGCTCTCTGTATCAAAATTTTGTATATGGGAAGAAGAATCATGTGAGTTTCCCCTCTAGAGGTAAGAGGGCGAAACACATATTAGAGCTTATGCACAGTGATGTGTTTGGACTAGTGAAAGTTCCATCACTGGGTAATTCTGTGTACTATGTATCATTTATAGATGACTTCACAAGGAATACATGGATATATTTCCTTAAGAAGAAATATGAAGTCTTCGACAGTTTTAAAAAAATTAAGGCTCTAGTGGAAAACTAGACAAAGAAGAAGATAAAGGTGTTGAGGACAGATAACGATGGAGAGTTTTCCAGTAAGGAATTTGAAGAATTTTTTAAGAAGTGTGGTATAGCATGATAGAAGACTGCTCCATAAACACCTCAGAAAAATGGATTTGTAGAAAGAATGAATAAGATGTTGATGGAAATGGAAAGAAGCATGCTCAGTGATGCCGGGTTAGGACAGCAATTTTGGGCAGAAGTAGTGGAGACAGCATGTTAACTAGTCAACTGTATCACCTTCATCAACATTGGAGGATAAGACTCCACAAGAGGTATGGGCTGGTAATAAACCCTCTATTTCACATTTGATGGTATTTGGATGTGATGCATATGTGCATGTGTTTATTCAATTTAGTAAGTCCTAAATTGCTACATTAATTATCAATCTGAGAGTCGTAAACTGATGAAGTGTGGTGCACTATATGTGCAAGACAACCTCTTTCTTACCTTTTGTTGTTTTCAATTTTTATTTTGTTTTGGGGGTTTTTATCTTTGTTTATCTCGTAACGTGAATGGAAATCCTATCCCTGAGTTTTAAGAATACTCTAGAAGGCAAGTCTGGATATAGATTTTAAGGCAATTATGTCCTCTATAATGATTTCCAGAACTTAACACTTCATAGGGTCTTAGAATGTACTAGTGATGAAATTAATACTTGAAAAAGAATGAAAATGTGTTGTTATTCAAATCAAACAAATAATGAACTACTGATCATGAAACCATTATCTCTACTTCTCATCTAAATACAGAAAGAAAAATGAGTTAAGCTACTACACACAACAAATCAAAAACTGCAAATTAATAAAAGTAAAATCAATTCACTTCATTCATAGTCCGATAGCTCGCCAGGTAATCTAAGCTATAGCTTTAGGAGATAACGTCAATGATATGAGAAATTTGATATCTAACTATAGAAAAGTAAAACTAAAATCAAATCACATCATTCATAGTCCAATAGCTCGCCAGGTAGTCTAAGCTATGGCTTTAGGAGATAACGTCAATGATATGAGCAAGTTGATATCTAATTGCAAAAAAGTAAAACTAAAATCAAATCACATCATTCATAGTCCGATAGCTTGCCAAGTAGTCTAAGCTATGGCTTTAGGAGATAACGTCAATGATATGAGCAAGTTGGCATCTAATTACAGAAAAGTAAAACTAAAATCAAATCACATCATTCATAGTCTGATAGCTCGCTAGGTAGTCTAAGCTACGGCTTTAGGAGATAACATCAACGATATGAGAAATTTGATATCTAAACTAAATAACAAAGCAAGTGAATAAGATTGAAATCAAAGCACAACTGGAATTAAAAAAAACTAGGAAAAGCAAAGTTAGCAGAGAGGCTAATCCCATGTCACTAGTTATTGCAAAAATTGTATGAAAATGCCCGGGCCTACTCTATCCTGAAACACACACACAGATCAGCGTTAGCAACAATATATAAAGCTTGAAAAATCATGTACAGGAATGAAATGTTAATACCATAACAAATGAAATATACACAAGTGGATAACTATGAAATATGTGCATTGGAAATAAGAAAACACTACATAAAAACTTTACAGCAATAAGGAAAACAAAAACTCAGCGTGCAGGGGCCCTCTGCATGGCCTTGGTCAATAGACTATCAGTCTAGAATTATGCTCATGCAATCATATAGAGACAGAGTCTTCTTTATATTTCAAAACAGAGGAAGAATCCTCTCGTTACCACAGTGGGACTAGTGTCACGACACAATAATCTTAACAACAAAATTACATCAACAAAGACTAACTCTATGCGTTTGGAAACACGTTATTTATAACAAAAATTCATATCTGTTTTCCTATGAAACATCTTTAACTGAGGACACGTAAAAGGATAGCATCCGTAAGCTTAGCATACTGGTTGCCGAGATTATTCAATCTATCAAAAGTGGCTGTTGGATTCGCATTGTGGAGCATTCTACAGCTGTCAACATGACCCCAGGGATCTAGGAATGGCCACAAAGCCTTCACATTTTTGAAAACAGAGTCCTGTTGCCGTAGGACTCCTTCGTTTGACCACCGTTTGACCACTGTTGGCCATGGCTTTCCTTAATGAATCTGGCTGAACCAATAGGACCTGATCCATGTCCAAGTCATTTCTAACTTGCCCACGTGCCTTGTTTTGCTTGATGACACCTGTAACCTAGAGTTTAACAAAAATAGCTACAGAAAGTTGAATGAGCTGCGGAAAGTGGCTGCATTCCATAGCTAATGAGAAAAATCTAATTCAAACAGCAAACACAAAAACATAGTTAGAAAACCACTTGAATGCTATTTTAGAATCAATATGCAATTATTTGTGATAGCTTATGAGGTCCAGGTGAGGGGAAAAAGTCTAGGAAAGTGTGTAGGAGATATGTAGTTTCAGGGCTCAACAGCATGTTCCAAAGGAGAAAAGAACCAAGTTGGATAGTAAATCTAAAAAGTGCATCTTTATTGGGTATAAGGATGGTTTAAAGGGTTATAAGCTTTGGAAATCAATAACAAGGAAGGTTGTGTATAGCCGAGATGTGGTGTTCAAAGAGGTGAAAGATGTTATTAAACATGAAGTCCCATCAAAGGACCCTGAGAAGATATAGTTTGAGCTAAAGGAGGAAGAATCAGACTCTACAATAGAGGATGAATTAGAAGATGAAGAGCCACAACCTCCGAGTGTGAGAAGATCAGTTTGAGAAAGAAGGCAGCCAAAAAGGTATATTCCATTTACTTACTGTTCAAATTTTGATTTATCTATTACTGCTGATGATCCCTGAACTGTGAAGGAAGCAGTAGATTCAAAGGATGGAAAACTCTGGAAAGAGGCCATGGTTGATGAAATGCCATCTTTGCACAAAAATGAGGCCTGGGATCTGGTGGAGTTGTCGATTGGAAGAAAACCCATTGGCAGCAAATGGGTGTTCAAGAAGAAGACAAGTGCAGAAGGAAAGGTGGAGAAATACAAAGCTTGGTTGGTAGCAAAAGGTTATTCTGAGGTGCTGGGAATTGATTATTTGTTCTCCTGTTGCCAAGGTATCTTCTATTAGATTACTTTTATTTGTTGCTGCTACTTTTGATTTTGAAGTAAAATAGATGGATGTGAAGACAACATTTCTTCACAAGGATCTGGAATAGGAGATCTACATGAAGCAACCTAAAGGCTTTGTGGTGAAGGGTAAGAAAGGATTGGTATGCAAGTTAAACAAGTCTTTGAATGGGTTAAAACAGTCACCAAAGATGTGGTATCAGAAATTTGATACATTTATATGAGAACTTGGCTTCACTAGAAGTAAGGTAGATCACTGTGTGTATTTTAAATTAATTGGTGACCGTGTTATTTATCTAGTCTTGTATGTGGATGATATGTTGCTGGTTGGAAATGACAAAGAAATTATCTAGATTTGAAGACCCCAATTTCCTCCAAATTCGACATGAAAGATCTTGGTGCTACAAACTATATTTTGGGCATGGAAATTAAAAGAGATCAGGAAAAGAGGAAGCTTTGGTTAAACCAGAGGAAGTATGTCAAGACAATACTACAGAGGTTTAATATGTAGGATAGTAAACCGGTGAAGGTTCCTATTCCTGTTGGTGTAAAGTTGTCTACTGAATAGTGTCCCAAGACACAAGAAGAGGAAGAAGCCATGTCCCATGTTCCATATGCAAGTGCAGTTGGTAGTCTAATGTATGCAATGGTTTGTACTAGAGAAAACATTGCAAATGCAGTGGGAGTATTGAGCAAGTTTATGTCAAAACCAAGAAAGGAGAATTTGACAGCAGTGAAATGGGTTTTTAGGTATTTGTGTGGCACTAGTGATTATGGCTTGTGCTACCAAGGAAGACCAAGATTGGACAGAGTGTTGGATATTCATGGCTTTGTTGATGCAGACTGGGCTGGACATCTGGATCAGAGAAGATCTACAAGTGGGTATGTGTTTAACCTATTTGGAGGTGCAGTCAGTTGGATGAGTAAGAAACAATCTGCAGTGGCACTATCAACTACAAAGGTAGAATACATGGCATCCACTGATGCAAG
Organism: Pinus taeda; assembly: GCA_000404065.3. Classification (NCBI taxonomy): domain Eukaryota; kingdom Viridiplantae; phylum Streptophyta; class Pinopsida; order Pinales; family Pinaceae; genus Pinus; species Pinus taeda. The sequence continues at coordinate 23,258 of APFE031684802.1, forward strand.
GAAGGAAGTAGTTTAGTTGCATAGATTGTGTTCAAGTATGGAGTTAGTACACGGAGCTATAAGGATAGACTATGACAACCAAAGTGTAATTTTCTTGGAAAAGAACCCTACTTATCATTCAAAGAAAAAGAGCATTGGTGTTCAGTATCACTTCATGAGGGATATGATAGAGGACAAAAAGGTGTTGTTGGTAAAGGTGGACACTTTGAAGAATATTGTAGATGCATTGACAAAATCTATGAGCTCTAAGAAGTTCTTTTGGTGTAGAGAAACAATGGGCATTGTAGGGCTAGATAAATAACTAAGCTCTCCTGTGGCCCCCTATGGAAAGGAAACAACAAGTGGGAGAATGTTGAGTTGTATTATATTCTTTCAACGACTAGCCTATGTAGTTAACCGGGGGGTTAGAGGGAAGGTGGAGCCCCCCCTTCGTTGTGTTGATTGCATAGTGGGGGGGGGCCAAGGGGGGGTGGTAGCCCCCCTTTTCCAAGGGGTTTGAGGGGGGTGGGTAGCCCCCCTCTACGGTGTCTGGGGCATTGCCCCTTAGAAAAAAAATTGTGGATCCTATATTAGGTTGGGTGGACCTACCTATGGTTTTGTGCATGGTTTTTCGAACATGGTTTTGGACGTGATGGTTTTTGGTCCATGGTTTTCAACGTGATTATTTTCAGTCCATGGTATTGGATTCTTTGGCATGTATAAATATGTATTGTAACATTGAAAGGAACATAATGAAAAATCAATTTGGTAGTCCCGATTTTGGGATCCAGGGGAAAATCCCTGTGTATATGTGTTTTATGTGTTATTCTCTTGCATCATTTATTTTCTATGTTTTAGAATTCATATGTAGGTAGTTTCTGTATGGGGTTAAAACCTACAGTTACATGCCCAAGCCACAGTCCTAGTGTTGGGCAGCGGGTCCCTCGCGTAAGGGCTTTGGGGCTTAAAGCCCACAATTTTGGGTAAAAAGTATGGTAAAGGTTCCGCGAAATGCATGGAGTGTGAATTGTAATGAGTTAAGTCAAAGGGTTGTCCACCCGAGAAAAATGTAAGATAATAGAAAGCAAGTTGTTTTGCCCATGGTTCGTGGACCATGGGAATGTCTAAATAGAGTAGGGCTCTAGGTTTAGAAGTTAGTTTTTAATGATTCTAGATTAGATCTGAAGTGTAATGGGTTTTTCGCTCTAAGTCTGTAAGTCTGGGTCAGGGTTGGTATTAGATAGTGTAGGCTCTGCAGCTGTGTGCGCAGAGGCCTAGTAGAGTCCGCAGCTGTGTGCGCCAACCCCTGCAGCTAAGTGCACAAGGTGGAACTGATTAGGCTAAACAGAAGGTTAATAAAGATAAGTGTTTCTAATTTATTGTGAATTTGGTCGTAGATCTATATGTTTATGCTTAGATTTTTAGTTTATGCATATTTGTAAGATTTATGGTTGTGCGCATTGGTTATAACTATTGAATGCTTGAATAAAGACCTTGAGAACTAGATCAGATCTATAAGAAACCACCTTAATAATAAGAATCTAAGAAGTGCCTCATTGTTGAGCTACGTGAAGGTTAGACTGTTGTGCAGAGTAGTGCGAGAGCGCAAATCGATTTGCGACCCTTCCAGACTATATCAAGACATCCCTAGGGTGTGGAAACCTAGTTCCAGCACCCTCCCATACTACCTCAGGTGAGACTTCAGTCCACGCTCCACATATTGTTGCCGAAAGGGTCGCTAGTGGGGGATTTATTTGTCTAAAACACTTTCAAACCTGGGTCAGGCCCCATTAATCCAACAAATGGTTTTGTTGCCGGAACTGGGATCTGCCTAAAAGATGTCTAATTTTGAAACACTGGAACCCTATGAAGGAAGAGATTGAAGATTGGCTAGATTGGATCATAGGATAGTTTATCATGGTATTCTCAAAGGACCGCGAGGTAAGTACGACAAACAGTTAAATACCTAGATTAGGATGATATTATGTGAAAAACAAGTGATGTGAACCCATTGATGAGTGGAACGATGCAGAGTGGAAAGACCTACAAAGGCATTGAAGGGTTAGGAAACAATCCTTTAATATCGCCACCACGAACAAATAACAAAGAACATGCTTGGGACTCCCCGAAGAGTGTAGCCAATTTGTTCAAGCACCGCATTCCACAGATATCATCCCTTCTAACACCACCACTCCTGTCATCCTCTTCACTCCCATCTTCAAACCAGTGGGTTAGCATGACGAGTGTGATTAAGTTGCCTGTATTCAAAGGGGTAGGGAGTGAAGATCCTGACTAGTTTTGGTTCGTAGTAAGAGCATTATGGGAAGCACATAGAGTTACGAATGATAACATTAAAAGGGCTACCCTAGTAAGTGCACTAAAGGATCGCACACTAAATTGGTATATTAAGCACTCAAATGATCATTTGAATGCTAGAATAGCATAAATCTAGATTGCATTAAACAAAGAGTTTAGCCAACCAAAATCGGAGACGTAGTCAATCATCAGATTCAAAGAGATCGTGATTCTGCCAGGTGAAACCCCCTGGGATCTGGATCAGAGACTGAAGAGCACGATTCATGAGGCTAACATGACGTTGATAGATGTGCAAAACTGTGCATGGTTTGTGGTGTCTTTAACACCACATCTGAGGACGGTGCTATCATAGAAGAAGATTTCAACCCAGGTAGAAGTGTTGGAAACAACGATGAGGTTGCATGAAACTCTGATATAGGATCTTAGGTTGGGAGTCCAGTAGATCCACGCGCAAATACAAAACCTATGCTTGGAGATGCATAGTTTGAAACAGGATAGGGCACCCCAGCTAGAAGTGCAAGAAGAAGTGTGGTGCATAAAATGTAGAAGCCAGGGCCATGATAAGGATCATTGCCCAGGGTTTGCGAACTATTTGGCAGGGGGGGTCGATGTCGTTGAGACCAGAGGCAAAGGCAGGGCTGTTGAGAGCCCCCCAGTAGCTATTTTGCAAATTTTGTAGATCAATGGGCCATGATAATCCAAGTGGATGTTGGTGGCCACCCACCTATCCCACTTGGACCCCCAAAACTATCTCTTTCAATTTTTCATTTTCTATAATCATAGCACAATTTACTATTTTTAGTAGTTTTTCAGATCGTGAACTTCCCAAAGTTATAGTTCTCGGATAGATATTTCTAACGAGTTATAGTACACATCAAACAGAGATTGGGTACCAAAGTTATGGCCCTAGGAAGTTGATGTACGAACTTACCCAAAACGAGGCCCACAATTTGATGTTTCATCTTCTAGGGTTAGGTTTTGGGATGTTAGGGGTTTTCCATTGTTTCTCAACAATAAATAGGCCTTTGAGACTCATTGTAACATAGTTTAGAGGCATGTAGCCACCACATCTCTTCTCATAGATAAGCTACCATCGCCCTAGCCAGTTTATTTCCATTTCTATTTGTATGCATATTTCAGTCTTTTACATTACTGAAATGAAGTATTATTTCTGTTGCATATCTGTATTCATGGTTATCTTTGTAATTTGTTGTGTTCCTATTTAAATCCAGATCAGTGGTATCAGAGCGGGTCTGTTTTTTTCTTTTTTTTTCTTTGCATGTCCCAAACAAGGTCGAGATATAAGGAGTTAGGGCTTGAACTGGTTGAACCTTTGCAAGACCAGCCTCGCAAATCCCAATGGCCTCCCATGGCGAATGAAAATAAAGATGATGGGGCAAGAGATGCTATCAAAATATTGCTCGAATAAGCCCTCGGGCGACAAAGTAACGCGATGATGGACAAAGTTGTGCAGATCCTTCAGTGGCTACCCAGAGGTGACGCATCGGCTTCCAACAGCTACTCTGGAAATGCCACACCCTTTAAGGTACAAGTTAATTTTGAAATCCTCGTCTTTGAGGGTCCAATAGACACAGATGTCGTAGATAAATGGTTAAATCTACTAGATGGGTATTTTTCTGTTCATGAATTTTCGATTCGGGAAAATATTTTTTTCGCTCTTCTCAAAGCAACCCCCCATGTCAAGGACTTGTGGGAAACCTACTGTGAGCAGAAGAATGAAAGTACAAGCTCACTATTTTCAGCAACACCCACTTGGGATTCATTTCAGGATGTCGTCAAGGAGCAGTACTACCCTGTCAAAAGCTATGAGGACAAATACATCAAATGGACCACACTACGGCAGGGATGAACCAAGGTGTGCCGAAGTTCACAAACATTTTTCATACCCTTTGCAAATAGTTGGGTATCAAAGATTCTGAGCTGCATCTGGTACTCAAATATCGTGGCTACCTACATAGATACATCTAGGAAGAGATAGAGTTCCTGAACATCTCCTCGCTTGTCACAGCGTACCGATATGATTTCAAAATCGAGCAAAAGTTCAAACAGAAGAAGAGAGACTTTGGATCTGTGAATCCAAAGACCAAAGGACAAAGCCAAGGGAGGTGACCCAAGACAACCCATCAAAGCCGCAAGAAAATAACAACACCATGAAGTCAAAGAAGGACACGAGAAAGTGGTGTGAGTTCCACAAGAGTCCCACTCATAACACAAGTGAGTGTCAGACCAAGCAGTCACTAGTGGCTGAGTTGAAGGCTTCAGAATCAGATGCATGTTCTGTCCCTGAGTCAGAACCCAACAAGAGGAATGGAAAAGGAAAGCAGATCATTGATGCAGAGCCCAACATCACTATTTCCACAACCAAGATCCAGAAGAATGAGCCCGAAGACCCAGAGGAGGGGGAGCAACTTTTCCACTCACAGATGTGGGTGAAGGGTTCACCGCTGCAATTCATTGTCAACAGTGGCAGCCAAAAGAACCTCATTTCAGTAGAGGTCGTGAAGTAGTTGGTTCTCCCGACTACATCACACTTGCAGCCATACAGTATCAGATTGCTTCATGAAGGACGACATCTCAAAGTTTGTCAGCAATGTTGCCTTCCCTACAGCATCAAGCCCTTCACCAACAAGGTATTGTGTGATGTTACACCTCTGGATATTTGTGATGTATTATTAGGCCATCCATACTTGTGCAGGCGACATGTTGTGTATGAGTCAAGGCCTCGCGTTGTCATTATTTCTTTGAATAGTTCATTATACAAGATACTAGAGGTAGCCCCACCTACTGCCACCTCTACTAAGAAATGCAGCAAGATCGTCTCCCAGACTAGGAAATTCATTTTCTATTTAGTTCACTCCCAAAGTAAGGGAAGATCGTCACCACATCCATTACCCCTATGAAGGGTTCATCCACGCAGTAGCAGTAGTAGCAAAGGGATATGATCATGACTAAACATAGGAACAACTTATCCTCACCCACAGGGGTACCACACAAGCTTCAGGTGGGCAACAAAGTTTGGTTGCATCTACAAAAAGAATGCCTTACAAGAGCCCATCAGAAACTCAGACCACTCTGACATAGTCCTTACACCAGTACCAAGGATATGGGAAATAATGCTTTGGAGCACAACATTCCTCCATTCCTTTGCATGTACCAAGTGTTCAATGTGTACCGCCCTCAACCATGCTTCTCACCATTACTAGACACATCTGAGATTGCAGAATAGCTCACCAAGGACCAAGTTCAGCAGATGGAGGAACTCAACGCAATGGGGACCATTGCTTCTTAAGGGGGGAGGAATGATCTAGGTGGATGTTGGTGGCCATCCACCTATCCCACTTGGACCCCCAAAACTATCTCTTTCAATTTTTCAATTTCTGTAATCATACCATAGTTTATTATTTTTAGCAATGTCTCGGGTCCTAAACTTCTAGAGCCGTTTTGAGGTCCTAAACAACACTTTTTGGGAAATTTGGGAATGACATGGGTCCATTTCCCAAATTTATAGTTCTCAAATAAATCTTTCTAACGAGTTATAGTATGCATCAAATGGAGATCGAGTGCCAAAGTTACAACCTTGGGAAGCTGATGTACCAACTTACCGAAAACGGGGCCCACAATTTGACGTTTCATCTTCTAGGGTTAGGTTTTGGGATGTTAAGGGTTTTCCATTGTTTCTCAACAATAAATAGGCCTTCGAGCCTCATTGTAACACAGTTCAGAGGCATGTAGCTACCACATCTCTTCTCAGAGATAAGCTACCATCACCCTAGCCGGTTTATTTCCATTTCCATTTGTAAGTATATTTTAGTATTTTACATTAATGAAATGAAGTATTATTTCCGCTGCATATCTATATTTATGGTTATCTCTATAATTTTTTGCATTCCTGTTTGAATCTGGATCACACGATGAATGAGACTATCGGAGTTATGAATTGTCGATGGATCGAACACCTGCCTATAGGATGCAAACTGAGGTACGAGGGCAGGATCCAGCTGTAGCACTAGCGCGTGGTGGGTTCCAGGGCTGAGGATGAGGATGAGGAGGAATGGGACCTAGACGAGGTCGTGGACAGTTATTCTACTACAATTGTGGACCTGAGCACTACATGCGTGACTGTATGAACCTGACCAGAACATGTTGTTCGTACTATTATCAATTTGATCATGAAGCGATAGATTGCCCCACTTTAATTGCATAGATGCATGAAAAAGGAGTGCTTCAGACTACTCCAACGTAGAACATCCAAATGATGTGGTCTAAACCATGTGAAGAAGACCCCAATGTGAACATGGTGTTGAGAAGTGGTGCAACCATAGGGGAAGACAAGGGGAAGCAACCTGAGGAGGATACATGGGTTCGCAAGGCCCTTACAAAGCAACCTGAGTTTGACTTGGAACACACAAAGGAGACATTTATGGAAGCTAAGAAGAGCTTCGCAAAGGCCTCTACTTCAGGTAGTAAGGATCAAACTAAACCATAAATGGATCCTTCTATGCTAACTACCTTTTAAGAGACATGCGTGAAGCTACTTCGAGACAATAAGGAAGTTAAGGCAATACAAGAGTTAATAACTAAGTGCACAGGGTTGGGTGAACCACACGTGGTTCGAAAACTAGGAAAGCATGCCTTTCATACCAGGTGGGAAATGTGATTAACAGCATAGATTAGTGACTTTGAGATGGATCAAAGGTTTAGATGTGAATGTGCTACCTAAACAGACATGGGAATGCATGGGCAGGCCCGCATTACAAAGGTCTCCTATTCAATTATGAATGGCGAACCAATAGAAGATCTTACCCATGGGGAGATTGCAAGGAGTCACAATGGACATCGAAGGCATGAGCACACAAATAGATTTTGAGGTAATAGAAATTATGGATGACAATAACCCTTACCCCACATTGCTAGGAATAGACTGGGCCACAGACATGAATGGAATCATCATCCTAAAAATACGAAAAATGATATTCGAGAAAAAGTCTCTACGTGTAGTAGTTCCGTTGGACCCAGCTGAAGGAGCGCGCTACACTAAACCAATGCACAATGAGGACAGTGACGATGAACTGGGCTGCATCTACCAGATAACCATGCAAGACTAGGATAGGGTGAATCTGATAGCGGACGGGAGAATCTCATGGGAGCGTGACAGTTCATGCACATCGAATTTAGATGAAGAGATAGAGTGATGGCCGAACCGATTGCATAAAGTAACAAGGCTAAATTGTAATATGATAGTTAAATCACTACGACGTGTGACAACTGAGGCAATTACCAAATGATGAGGGTGCAATGAAGTGAAGGAATCTATAGACCACTGTGAAAAGATGATAATAGAATGGAAGTGGCAAGGCACGCAAATAGAGGAGCTATGTGCAACAACTGCACAAGGGTGGAATACATGTCAGAAGACTAGGTGGACCTGGCACGAATGTAGAAGGTAGGCACATGCACGGTTTGGAGGACAAAGCAGTTTGAGCGTCCACCGATGACATAGGATGCAGATGTATGTTGTGCACCCACCTCCCCGACTAAGAACCAAAAGTCAAAACACGCCACGACAACAGGAAAAGCAACACATTTTGCCAGTTGTTCAAGACAAAGCAATCAGAAAATCAGGTGAGAGCAAGACCAAAGTTCACCAGATAAAACAAACCAATAAGGATTTGTGTGTACAAAGGGTTCAATGGGCATATAGGACCATAAGAAAAAAGAGGAGTGTGAAGGTGACCTTATCATTAATAAGAAAATATGAAATTAGGAGAATAGTAGAATCTCCCCAAACCATAGCCCCCGCAGTTTGGACAGGACACGAGGACCGAGGTAGAGGAATTCGGCAGTTATAGGAAGCCATTTGGCACGAGAGCTTGAAACTTCATGAACTTGATGAAGAATGGGCATGGATGAGGAAGAAAAGCATGATATTAGATGAAGAAATTAGCAAATTGAACACTGGAGTTGCACAAGTGGACTGCGCAGAACTAAGGGGACCAAGCCTACATGGCCCTAATACTGAATTAGCACAAGAGGTGACCCTGCTATCATGGTTGTGACCGCACCTTGTTGAACAAAGGAGCATGGGACGCAATGTGCTACCGAATATAAAGGTACTCGAAGGGTTCCTGCTTCTCGAACTATCAGGGAAGCAGAAGTTTTTCACGTGGAGTGCGATCACCTAACTATCTGTGGAAAGAACATTCTCAATGCTCCAAGCAACTAAAAGGAAGCACAGGACTATAAACAAGTCTGCGGGAGAACTATGCAGAAAGGAGGTTCCGTGCAGGGCCAGTCAATTGTCAAGATCCCGGTCGTGAAAAAGAGGTTGCACTACCACATGGGAAAGTTGGGAGGTGACTGTTGACATCACTGTTCATGACAAGAAGTCCAATTTATGGCAGAGAGGAGTAGGCGACGGGCCATTAATATAGGAATTCTGAGCTAGATACGAAAAGATCTGCCGCCAATAAGATATTAATGACTCAGAAGTGGAGGGAAGGGCCGAATTCAAATTCATGCATTCCTATAAAAACCCTTGGGGTAGCCCCACAAAAACACTTTGATATTTTAAATTTGAGCCAATACAGAACAACAAGCACCCATCTACCTGGCCACCCATGAGTATGTACCTGAGCAAATCCAGGATAGAAACCATATCTAGAACTAGGGTAAGGTTCGTGGAAGAGCCCTACTTGACCCAAAAGGAGCTGGGAGAGGTGGCCATTGCCACAAAGGTTCCATGCACGCCAAAACCCTAGAAAGACAAACAGACTATGGGGCCAGTTTCGGCATCATCATGATTCAGTAAATTGTCAATGGCAGAAAAGGGCAAGGTAATCACCATTGAACTCAAGGAGGAAGAGGAAGATTTACAAGCCCTGATCACTCAAATTGAAGCATAGGATGAGGAAGAGGAAAATGTTTCCCAATTACCTTTGGTGATAGCACTACCACCATATATCTCTCCATGGAAAGGGATGGCCAAGATATTGAAGGACCTAGAGGCCACAAAGAGTATGCTCTAGACCCCACTTCTTTTGGATGAAATAAGGTTTGATGGTCTACCATTGGGTCGAATACCAAATATCAAGTTTGAAGATTAGGATCTCGTAGACAATGAGAAGTTCCCCCAGTTGACCACGAAGAAATTACTGTAGAAGAAGTGGTTACGGGGTGTGGAGAAGGCAAGATTACTCAATCTAAGGTGTATACCCCACTATCACTGTGTGGCCATCACAATCTTTGTTATCCAACAGTTACTATGTCTAGTACATGATGGGTATCAATAGCTGAAGGAACAAATTCCCATCATGGCTGATTTAATACACGAAATTTCCCAACTTTGAACTAAAGGAAATGATCCTATAGACATAGATGGAATGAGTAACGACCTCACAGAAGCCATGAAGGTTAAATATAAGCTGGAAAAGAAAAAACGAGGGTATGTAATATCAAGCATCAAATACCAAGGGGTGCATGTCACCATGTTATGGGGTAAAATGCACAGTGTATGGAGAATGTAGATACCCTCAAAGTTCTTCCCGAGACCTTTGACAGACTGTAAGATTATCTACAACTGCACAAAGTTACATGCATGTTCATAGACAAGAACTGGCTATCAAAGCATTAGAAGTAGATTACCTCAAGTCTCTATGTAGATTTGTTTGGAGATCACAATGCAGCTAAGTGGAACTCCCTCAAAGCCAGCTCCAAATCAAGTCCTCCACATGGAAGAGACAAGCGTAATCACAGCATACAACTTTGATAACTAATACATGAATATATAAAAGTACATCTAATTGTGTACAACTAAGCTACTCATGTTAATAGGCATTGAACACACAACTAAATGAATGATAGTATCAACACCACAAGTAGATGGTACAACTGCAATTCTATATTAATGTTACAAGAGTGATTACAACCATCTGTTGTATCAACCTTCCTTTACCCCTCCAGCTTCTCTCTCTCTCTCCCTTCTTGCTCACTTCTTATGATATGAGTCAATGCTCAACAGTCAAGTATGCTATCCTTTCAAATGCTCTGATTCCTTTCACAATAGCCCTCACTTTGCTTATATAGCAATTGAGTTAGGGTTTCCAAGCTCCTCCTTGAGTTCACTAGGGCAAAAGCAATGAACTTGCCATGCTTTTCAGCTCCTTCCCATTTTCCTCCTTCTTTTAGATTAGAAATCCTCCAAATAGGTCGAATTTGGATGTTTCCTTGCTTTTCTTGAGTAACTTTAGGAACAAATATCTAGGTATTTGTGACTCAATTTGTTCCTTTGACCCTTGGAACTTCACCAAGTTTCACTAATGATGTTCCCATACTAGAAACATGCTTTAGCAAGGTCACTAATGCACATCCAGGCTTGGTAACAAGCTTTATAAAGCAGGTTGTTAATGCACAGCCAGCGTTAGTGTGGAATCAAGGCTTGTGATTGTGGTCTTTGTTTTAGCTATCATGTCTTTCCCCTCTAAGTTGATGAGGAGGTCAATTTGTTGTATAACAGATGCCCCCTAAACTATGAGATCAAAGGTTGTGATGATGATCGAAATACTTTACTAAAACTGTAATCTTCCTTTCAAAAAGAGAGAGAGGGTCGAAGCTTCAGACAGTACAGGAAACCTGATACAACACATATATATAAACTGCTAAAATCATGTCCTAAGTTGGGTATTCCCATGCTCAGTAGCTATGTCAGAGTGATTTTCTCTAAAGAGATATGACAAATTTTTTAGAGAATCTTCGGTGAAATCACATCATCAATCTTTTGTCGATGTGTTTTGAACCAACCAGTGTGGTTCATCGTCAGGACAAAAATGCTGGCTGCCGATAAGCACAATGTGGATCCGGTGTCATAATAGAATCATCCTGATAATATATCTCCAAAAAACATTATCCGCAGCTTGGGAGAGGAAACAAGGCTGAATGATGCAAGCCTCTACCCAAGGTCTTGATTTCCACTTCACCAAACAACATAGATCGATACATGTGAATATATGCGATGACGTCGAACATGCACAAAATCATATGATTACCAGTCAATAATGGATATTGTTAATAGATGCGAGGAAGGCCACCAATAATGGTGATGGTCTCCAAGATGCACAGTACAATATAATGAGTGTGAAAGATGTCTTTCTCGTCGAACATCCATTAGAATCACTTAACCAGGAGCCCATAATGAGAACCCCTGATCAAACGCAAGGCAACCTACCACTAATGTCTGCAAGTACCAAGGCACTGAATGTGTTTTGGGTTGTCTTCCTAGATAGAGTGTTGAAGTTGATACAAAGAAACCTGTCGAAAGGTAGGCAATAATGTATCCTACATCAATCGATACAAAATAGGACAAGAATGATTTTTTTTTTAATGAATCTTTTGAGAATTTGGGTCTAAACAACAGAGGGCATGTTGGAAGGATATTCTTGATGGGTTGATGGAGGAAACAAAAGGTTAACCCTTGAACAATAGAAGGCACAACAATAGTTTTAACCATGCAACACTAGACTCATGAACATTATAGAGTGTTAGGATACAGAGATGCAATTAGATTAGGGTACTTAGGCTAAACTCATAAGATGGTAGGATTCATATTGAGAGGCCATCACAAGGAAGGTTTATTTGAGGGAGTTCCATGTTCAAGGGAACAACTGCTACCAAACCACGCTTTCTAACACTGAATCCAACTGTACTATCAAGTTTCCCTATCTAATTAGTTTAATGAGTCCAAATGGGTAAACACATCGATCTTTTCATATTTAAAGAGTCTGAAAGGACCGTAAAAAGAGCGACTTTCTACCCTATCTGATTAGTTTAATGAGTCCAAACAAGCAAACTCATCGACCTTTTCATGTTTTAAGAGTCTAAAAAGTATCGTAAAAAGAGTGACTTTATATCTTGTCTGTGTAATCTTAATGAGTCCAGACTAGACAACTCGGTGGTCTTTTCATATTTAGAGAGTCTGAAAAGATCGTAAAGAGCAACTCCATGGTGGTCCCTTTGTCATAGTTGTTAACCGGGTGCAACAAAAGGTTAATAGTATACTCGGATCGGTTACTTTTCCGTAAGTTAATCTATTAAATCCAGATAAAGAGAAACCTATGTTCAATAGATGTCGACCTCATTTTGTACGAGTATGGGGAGATGGACTAAACTCATTTTTCGTCGTGAATTTTTAATGAGTCACGTGACGACAAACTCAATACCTTCATCAAATTTTAATGAGTCAAATGAAGGAAACTCAAGGTATCTTTTTCAATTTAGTGAGTAAGGAAAAAGAGGTAAAAGAACTTCTCATTCCTCCTTCAATGTTTTAACGAGCCTGAAGGAGAGAAAAGCTCTGGGATTTTTTGATTTAAGAGGGAGAAATGGTCCCAAAAAATAAAGTGCTTTGGTTGTTGCCATATATTTTTAACGAGCCCAATGACAAAAACTTGGGATTTTTTAGTTTAACGAGCGAGAAAAGTACCTAAAAGAATGCTCAGGTCATCTTTATAAATGTTTAATGAGCCTAAAGACAAAACTCAAGATTTTTTCAGTTTAATGAGCGAGAAAAAGGCGCCTAAAAAGGATTGCTTAATTGGTATTTTTCAGTTTAATGAGCTAGAAAAAGATCGAAAGAGTTGCTCAGACCATCATCGTATATGTTTAACGAACCCAATGATGAAAGGCTAGGAGATGTTTCTATTTTTTAAAGAGCAATAAAATATCCCAAAAAGTGCTCTATCCTTCATTGTAGTAGTTTAACGAGCCCAAAGAAGGAGACTCGAGGTTTTTCGGATTAATGAGCAAGAAAAATACCAAAAAAAGAATGCTCGATCTTCTTCAAGGTAGTTTAACGAGCCTAAATAAGGAGACTTGAGATTTTTTCAGATTAACGAACAAGAAGAATACCATAAAAAGAATGCTCGATCTTCCTTGATATCATGCTTGACAATAGAAGGGTCTATGCCATGAATTTCCTCATAAGTGTTGAGCCTCAAACCTACACTCGTTTACCCATCCTCCCAACAGCCTTTTCCTACTCATTTCCTTCTTTTGTCATCATTTCCTTCATCAACTTGTTCAATTCATTGCATTATAGGAATTTTTAACATGATTTGCTAATTGTGCTAATGATTGACTGTTGGTTTAGATTTTTGGTTCAAGTGCTGCAATTCCGCAGCTGATACAGGGTTTCCGCAGCCGGTCTCTGATTCCATAGCCAATCCCAGATTCCACAGCCATTTTCTTGTTTGCTATGATCCACGTGTCCTCCAGAGGAAAGAGCCATATGGGCAAGTTTGCATGACTGTGTACATGGTGTGTGTGCTATCAGCTCAGCCAAACTGGCCGTCTACACCCCTGGTCAACGTGGAGGTAACTCTGGTCAAACGGCAAGGTTGCCAACGGCGGCACGGCTCTGCGTGTTCAGTTGGAGCACAAAAGTCACAGCTGGCCTCTTCTTTAGCCATGAAGACTGCAGGGGAAAAAAATCCAACAGTGGATTTATTAAACCATGATGACCGTTCCCTAAATCCATGCACGGTGTTGTTGAACGTGTCTTTTTCCTAGCTGTTAGTTAGCTTAGTTTACGCACAGAACAATTGATGTTCTTGCTATAAATAAAGCATTTCTACACACTGATTAGTTATTTTTTGGAAGTTAATCTTTTTCTGCTGTAAACTCTGTTTTAAAGACTCTTTTATAAAGCGTTTACGCTCTCCACTGTGTTTTATCATGTGCTGATTTAATATCAAAAGACAGTTTTGTTCTTACTTGCGTAGCTGATCTTTTAATTGGTTGAAGTGGATGCAGGGCCCCTGTCTGCTACAACCATTGTACAGTAGCTTTTGAATTTGCTTTCCTGCATTCCTTTTTCTAATTTAACATGTATATTAATGTACAATTTTGAATTATGCTGCTTTACGTTTCTGTACTTTTCATGACTGATCAGTGTGTTTTTACAGCTTTGATTAGGAGCCCGGGACAGTGTGCTTTTCCTTATTTTTAACACTAGTGGCATCTGAAGTTGTCTTATCTAAACTGCTGACTTTCGCTCTGATTTTTATTAGTTTCCTTGCTTAGTTAGTTTCCTTGCCTAGTTTACTTTATTAAGTTCTGTCAAGTTGCTAATCTTTTGATGGTTCTTTTATCATGATTCACTAACTTTTATGGGACCAAAATATCATTTAATTGCAGCCTGGTTTATTTAGTTTTAGACTCATATTGCTAATTCACTCCTAACTCTTTTTCACATGATTAATTTCGCTAAAGGTAGAATGTTAAGGGAGAATTAAGTAGTGTGATTTGTCACTTAATTTTTGCATTGCTTTAGATTCAATAGAGGAGTTAGAATAGTGTTCTTGCTTTCAGTGGAGTTAATGAATATGTCCTTTTCATTCTTATCAGTAGTAAAGGTATTGGACTAGTGCCATTGGTCTTTTTGTTCGATGCTTTACTTTCATTCGAAGCTTTAATTTCCATTTCAAGTTATTGATCAAGTTTTCTCTTTAAAATTCAAGAAGCATTTCGAAATTGCCACATACACACACATTCACTCACTTGTTTATAACTTCATCACATCACATTAGGAAGATAAGTTAGACATAAACAAAAAACGACAAAAAGAACTAGGAAAGGCTACTTAAGTATATATTGTACACTTCACTTCATCAACTTACGAGCCCCGGGTTGACAATTTATGATAGCAATTTAGACAACACTAAATTGACCAAACATTTTGGCGCCATTGCCGGGGAAGTGAAAATTGGGTAGCCAATTCTAAAAAAAGAAGAAGATAAAAACAAGAAAATTTCAAGAAAGGAAATTAATAACCTCTCAAAGTATGCTCTCCTCTTGCACCTAGAGTGATCAGGAGGATCAGAAAAGAGAAAGTTATTAGTTTAATATTTCCTTGAGTATGCTCTCTTCTTGCACCTAGAGTGACCTGGAAGATCAGAAAGAGAATTATTACCCTGACTTGAAGGAAAATAAAAAAATGATATGCATAGAGCAAGAGATTCTAGGGAAGGTTTTTAGCTGGAGCTAGAAGTTCGATTTTCACAACTCCATCCACTTCAAGAAATAGGCAAGAGACACCTTCATCATCTCCAACTCATACTCCGAGCTCTAGGATTCCTGGAATCCAAGAGGCAGTAGTTGACTCTCCCATACCATCTATTGAATCCAAAGGAGATTCTTTCCTTTCTTCCACAAGGAGACAGATTGTAATTGAAGAAATAGAATCACCTGAAGAAGAAGGAGAAATTCCTCCTCATTCACCCTTGGTAGAGGAACCAGAGAACTTTGAGGTCTCTGAAGAAACTACCATGGCAGAAGAAAGAGAAAC
>APFE031684806.1:0-25673 GCA_000404065.3 Pinus taeda
ATTGCGGGCAGGCTTGTCCTCAACAAGGAAATCTTGCAAGCCATTCCCCAATACCTCCTTTCCATCCTTCCTGCTCCCCAAGGCATTCTTCACAGGATCAGAACAATCCAGACAACTTTCCTATGGAGAGGCAACGCGGAGAAAAATAAATGGGCCTTAGTGGCCTCGAACAAGCTTTGTAAATCCAAATCTCTAGGGGCCCTCAACCTTATAGACCCCCAGACCACAAACAATATCTGCGGTGCGAAATTATGGTGGAGATGGCTCAAAGAACCACACCTTCCCTGGGCAAAGCACTGGAAAGAGAAATACACCCCCAACTGCAGTGAGACGGATCTTATCCGACTTCAGGAAGTTCCAGAAGGTTCCCCAATTTGGAACCTAGCCAAAGGGAATCGCAACATTATCCAAGATCACAGCTTTTGGGAGATTAGGAATGGAAACACAGCGCTCTTTTGGGAGGATGCTTGGCAGCAGCTTCCCCACCTCGCAACACCAGATTTGGAAAACTACAAAAGAGAGGTTCAATCTACGGGCAACTACAAAGTAAACCAGTACTAGAGCCAAAATACCAACGAGCAGGAGTGGAGAATCTGGAATCCCCCAAACTCCATCATCTTTTTAGCTGAGAACCCTCTTCTTCAGAGCCTCCTAACTATTCTCAACAAAAGGAAAATTCGAACTTCTTCAGCCAGTGATCAACTCAGATGGGGAATGAAAGGAAACGGCAGCTACACCCTAAAGGAAGCCAGGATTCAACTAGAACAGAATGGGCTAGGGGAATTCCTCCCCTGGAGCACTAAGATTTGGAACAGCCTCTTTTGGCCCAAAATCAAAACCTTCCTTTGGCTCCTTATGCAAGGAAAAATCCTCACTTGGGACAACCTCCGGAAAAAAGGCTTTTCTGGCCCTTCAATTTGTCCCATGTGTAGAAACGAGGAGGAAACAATAAACCACCTGTTTAACTCATGCCTCTGGGCAAACAGTATATGGCAGTGGCTAGAAAACATAATGCAACAATACAACAGGAACGTAATTTTTATACAAGACACAATTACCCAGTGGCCAGAGGACTTCTCGAGTAATTATAGGGTTAACAGCATCTGGAAAATGATCCCAGGCTTTGTAACCTGGACCATATGGAAGGAACGAAACAGGAGAATTTTTCAAAATGAACAAAGGAATTTCGAGTTCTCGCAAATTACCTTATCCGCTAACATCCGTGAGTTAATCTCCGCCAAATGTACAGGAAGGTCCGCCGAGAATCCCTTACCCAGGGACCAACGCATTATGGCCAGCTTCAAATTGGATACGGCAGTTAGTGCTTCAACTGCTAGCAGCCATCTCTCTCCCCCAAAAGATTCACCTGGTTGGCACAAGCCCCCGGCAGGTTTCCTTAAACTTAATTTTGACGGGGCCTCTAGAGGCAACCCGGGCCCGACAGGCATAGGGGGAGTAGTTAGAAACCACAGGGGGGAAATTATTTATATTTACAGTCAAGCGTTGGGAGAAGCCATAAATAATTAAATGGAATTCGCTGCGATGGAAAAAGGCCTTAGAATTCTGCACACAAACCAGATGGCCAACGTCGTCAATGAGGGAGACTCTGAATTAGCCATAACTGCAGCAAGGCGAATTTACCATGGCACTCTGGTTGGCAGAGTCACGAAACACTGGCCCCTAGCTGAGACAACAGAAAATATTGCCATTTTGCTTAGCAAAATGAAAGGCCTCACCTTTCAGGCGATCAGAAGGAAGGGTAACGCAGTGGCAGACCACCTGGCCAACGTTGGGATTGAGATTCCTGATGATCCAAAGGACAGCTGGTGGGAAGACATCACGTGTCCTGACCTCAAGGCAACCTGCCTTCAGCATGCCGAAAAGAACATGGCCCAAACAGAAAACGGTGACGGAACGGTAACGGCTCTCCACTTTCCTGCAAACCACCATGCTGACCAAGCACTCCACCTTTAATCCAGATGAGGCCGAAAGACACTCGGCACAAGGCTTAACCGTCAAGCGATGCAGACACAAGGATTTGTACTGCCCCACGATCTATTGGGATCCTCAGCACCGTAACCACAGCAGGACTAAGCCCACCTAGCAGGCTAAAGACAAGGGGATAATCGGCAGCAATTATAGCTTTCAATTATACTCTGATACCACCACTCTCCCTTCTCGTGGTAATAATCACGACAAGATGGGAAAGTGGCCCTCCCTCCTAATCTCCCCCTCCAACCTTCTTCAGGCGCCCAACTATTTAACAACGACCCTGGCAGATTGGGAAAGCACTGTTTTATCGCATTGCAAGGAGAAAAGTCTGGGAACTGCCAACACAGAGCAAGGCATCTCTATGGCAAGCACCCACAACATGAAAGGTGAAGGGTGTCGCAACCAGGCTGCTATAAAGGACCTTCAGCATGCCCAGAAAACGTATGAGACTCAGATCTCGCAACGCAACAAACAAAAGCTGGAGGAGTTAGAAAGCAAAGTCAAGGAGGAGGAAGCTAAATTATCTGACCATCAATTGGAGAGGGAGGTCAGTTGGCTTCAGGACCCCAACACCACCTATACTCGTGCTACACAATTTGTCAGAACCCAAGCAGAGGCTTGGAGAATGAGAACAATGTTGGCTAAGGTTCTGACAGAGCAGGAGGAGCAAGATGAAAGAGTTCAGAAGCTCAAGCGCCAAATGGACGCGATGGAGCATGACCATATGTGTGTCGTCGAAAGCATTGAGTTTAAACTGTCGTCGCTTGACCAGCAAGCTGATGTTATTAGCAAGAAGCTCACGGTGCTCATAAAGCTAATGAGGAATGTGGCCAATTCAGAAGGTTTTTTTGGGGAGACTTCAGGCGGTCCTCTGAATGACACTCCGAAGCCGGGGACCAGCCTCCCGCCGAAGCAGGGGCCAACCCACCACTGACGGATCCGGCCTTCCTTCCCTTTTGGCTCCCTTGGTCTCTCGCGTTCCAGGTTTTTATACTCTTCATTCATTCACCTTGTACTCAGCTCTCTACTCGTGGAAACATGGCCCCCCCGCTCTCAGTTTTTGGGTTAATTTGCTATTTCCTTGTGGTTGCCCTGTGTGGTGCACTGGTTCCTTTTTTGGTCTCTTTCCTGGCCGCCCTGTGTGGTGTGCACGAGTTAATTTTGTGAAGCGTTGCCGCCCTGCGTAGTGTGCTGGTTCTCCCTAGTTTCAAATGCAAATCTTTCTTGCCAGGTAAGCTGTTAAGCTGCCCCTAAATCTGCATTTGCAGAAGTTTTGTAACATATTCTCCTTTTGTTAATACAAACTCTTATTTACAAAAAAAAAAAAAAAATGTAGGTAATACTCATATCATGTCATGGAACACAAAATGATTACACCAAATCCTGTAAAAGCTTATAATTCATCCTTACAATAATTAATAGCTGGATGGAAGGGATTTAACCGCTATCACATATCCATGATGGATTTATAAAACACCATTGCTTAGAATCCTATCTTTTGCCTCCTTCCAATTAGGGGTTCACAAAACATCTAGCCACGACAATCCTTCTCATAGTTATGTTGTCCCACGTGACAATGAATTCAATGCAAAATAATATTTCAAGGACTATTGCATTCAACATTGATGTAGTAACACACCCTATAGCAACCAATAATATAATCTTGTCAAAGATTTTTTTACCTAAAATGTATCCTGCTCTTCTATAATTCATTCATCCTAATATCCATAAGATGAAATATTTTTTGATAAATATGTTTTGATTTTACCTCCATTTCAATCCATTTTTAAATAATATTCACCCTTAGTTATTTATGTTTTTAATTGTTGTTGTATTTTTGGAACAATTATATGTATGCATAGGATGAAATACTTTGAAATATGGTATAGTCATTCAAATTTTGAAGATAAATCTATTTGTATTTTTTTTTATTTCCATCTTTTTAAAGCACCCTTAATTATTATCTTTTTATCATTTTTAATTGTTGTTTTTTCCTATATTATTTAGTTTTAAGGTAAAGCAGTTTTAGGAATGTTGGTTTTAGTAGTGATATTTTAAAATTTAAATTTATTTTAAGCAACTTTACAAGAGAATATTAATTTCTTAATAATTTTATAAATTTAAATTTATTAGAGAAAAACATTTCAAATATAACATCATTGTTTTTCTTTCTTTCTCAGTAGGCAAACACCCACAGGGGATTTGAACCAGTGACCTATCACAAGGAGTGCATTAACAATGCACTCATTCACCATCAATCCAAGCCCCGTGAGCCTAAATATAACATTGTTAAATACTTATACTATTAAACTTTAAACTAAATTTATATATACATATATATTTATATTTTTTACACTCTCTAATACAAATATATATATAAAACAAAAATAATATGTTTACTTTACCAAAGATATCCCATCAAATAAATATAAAAATTCTCCAGTGAAATAAATCCGGTTAAAACTTAATTTACAAATATAATGTGTTGAAAGAGATCTTAATTAGTCGTTCCATTTGAATATGGGATGGGAAAATTAATAAAAAATATCCCATCAAGAAAATCTTAATTAAAGCTTAATTGATAAGAATAATATATTCAAATCAATATTAGTTAGCCTTTCCAATTCAATATATATATAAACTTTTATTTATCAATATATATATATATAACTTTTATTTATGTAGGCTTAATTATAATTTAGTTTTTTTATTATAATTATTTATAAAATATAATTAAACAATTATTATTTATAAAAATAAATTTGTATTAGTATTCAAATACAGAGGTTCATTTTACAATCTAATATAAGGAGATGTGTAAATAATTTGTAAATATGTCCGTCTATATGTGATTCTTTAAAATAAAAGTAAAAAATAAATCTTATGTTCTAAATAGAAAAATAATGTCAACTATCATAAAAGGAAAGGAATATGTTGTAAAGTAATTAATAGTAAGATGCTGAAATCATCTTCATAACTATTTTAACAAAAGACTTAAATAAGATATTTGAAGATCGATATTAACTAGTTTATTTCCATAAAAACTTCATATGTATTCTATATAGAAAAAAATTGTTAAAATAAGATATTTTAATGTGGTATATAAAAAAATATTCAATGTAAATTATCAATAAAATATTATAATAGGAATTAACAGTGACATGTACTTAAAAATATATGAATAATAGAAAACTATTTTAATTTGCCTGATAAAATGTTTGGAGGTACATGTTATGTAAAATATTTTAATGTTAATTACATAGATGTTATATATCATTTTTCTAAAAATATGCATATATCATGAAAAACAATAAGTTTGTATTGTTAAAATTTTTATTTGGTCAAAACTTTTATTTGGTCCTATATATATTCTATTTAGCATTCAAAAATTATAATTTAAATAATAAAAATTAGCATATTGTGTTTTGTACTCTAAAAAAATTTTCACGTGAAGAAATTTGATCTCTCCAATCAAAATTTCTCAACGCACCCACATATAGCACACCCTACAATAGTGACGAGTGAAATTCCCTTCTATAATAAAATTTACACATGAAGAAATTTGAATTTGATTTCTCCAATCAAAATTTCTCAACGCACCCACATATAACCCACAACAATAGTAAAAAGTAGAACTCCCTTCTAATAATAAAATTCGCTCACTCGATCCTGCAAAATAAAACCTCAGAAACTAGTGAATCCAACTTCCATCCAACTTCCAGACCTAGAGGGGACAATAAAAAACCATGTGGATGATTTCTGCTTAAATTAGACAACGACTTCCCATCAAAGGCCTCCTATAAAATCGGTCATGGGACCAAGTTTTGAATTTGAATCTAACCAAATTGGGCAATATATACGTTTAATATATTAGATACCGTGCTCTCCCGGATGTTTTGGAAATTAAACGACACCTTAATAATTTTGGTAGCAACGCTTACTGTCCATCTCTTATCTTAGTAATTTTTTCTTTTGGAGTCACCTTTTTGTTGTCTTGGACTTTAGTAAAATTCACTTATCTTCCTCTTTAAACTTTTTTATTTATTAGTTTCAGTTTTTTTTCATTTTCTAATGATTGCTCTAAATAAATAAGTAAAGAAACAAGACGGGCTGCAGGGCAGCTAGTCCCTGCCCCAGCCCGCAGCGTAAGAGCCCATCCACGGTGCCCTTAGGCCGGTCAGCGTAAACCGAGTTGTTTAAGCATACCCAGATGCACCAGTACCAGTGACAACATAAGCAACGAGAGAAGCAAAGACGGATACTCGTGATCCATACCTTCGTGAGCATGATCCAGATCTTCCATATCGAGAGCAAGATCTAGCTGTTCGAACACTTAAGTTACTTAAATTCTTGTTTTTCACTTGTGCGTTGAACGGTCCCCTCTATGAATTGAGCTTCCAAAGATACAATATACTTGTATATGCACACAACGCATTTTAGCGGCACCACATATCTACTTAACTTTTAACATTGCGCGGTGTGAAATTTGTTCATTAAAAACATTTGTTCATTTCCTGCTAAGCAGAAGATTTGTTCATTAAAAACATTTTTTCATTACAAACGAACTTTCCCAAACTATTTCATCATTACAAACGAACTTTCCCAAGCTATTTCTCTTACACATTTAGTTTTTAAGTAATTGAATTATTGCCATATCTTTTAAATTTGATGTTTCAATAACTTAGAAAAAGTGCACGCAGCATTGGTTGGATACTGAAACAAACCACCACCTGCATGTATTACACGTGCCCGTCCACCCTGAAGAGCGCTATAGCCCGTGGAAGGTAGACCTGCTGCTGGTTAATGCCTTTGCCTCACGAGTAGCCTGCTGTTGTTATCGAACTCCTCCATTTCACAACCTGGACTGAAGTTCCTTCAAGTAACTCGTTACCCATCTACGGCTCAAGTATTTCAACTCCGTCGCTCCCAGGTCTTCCCACAGACCCTTTTACAGCAGGCCTGATCTCGGAGGAATTGGTTGTAGCTGCTAATCAATGTTTTCTAGTTCGAAAGACGACGAAGAAACGAGGTCGTAGAAATAGAAATAGTGAACCAGATGACGGTGAATTGGAGGATTGGAACGCACTATGGAGGAAATTAAATTTGGTACGTCTTTATTGCCAGCACAGGGTATGGATACTTGTTCCAGGTAACTTATCTGCGTGGTATCCCATCCCTAGTTTTCATTTCTAGGTTTTGAAACAGTGAGCTTAGACTAGCCATTTGCAAAATTCTATGCGTCGTGTAATCAGAGATATATTAAAATCGCGTTACTCAAAATCTTGTTTCGATCGCAGGTTTCTCATGCCCAATTCTCTCTGAAAATTGGCTCAATTTGCCAGTGCTACACTTCTATAGTTCCAACAGAACAGCATGTGATGTGGGTTCAAAAAATCTGCCTGCATAAGAGGAGAATGTTGAATGCATTGAATTGGGGTTTGTTGAATGCCAGGATTTGAATGTAGGATTTTGAAGATTTCGCCAGGGAATGAAGTTCGGAGAAAACCCTTTTGGTTACTGGAAATTTAACACTGGTTGATCATTTCATAACATTTTATTTTGATGTTTTATTGATTTTAATTGGTTCATAGGAAAATCAGAGTATTGGCTATTTTGGGTTTGTTAAAAATCGGACTTTCGGGTTCTGAGGACGCAGTTAAGAGTCTCTCTCTCTATGACTTGCAAAATTTGAAAATTTTACTACATTTTCTTGTCTCGAGCCTTAAGTAAAACAGAGGAAGCGTACTTGGAAATGGCCGATAAGGCCGTCGCGGAAAATCCAGAGTTGGCTCTGATGGGATCTTGTGTGCTTGTAATGTTGACGAAGGGAGAAGATGTGTATGCGATGAATGTTGGGGACAGTCGGGAAATCTTGGCCAAGAAACTAAAGCTTGATCAGGGTGAAATCGGTTCTATATCTCAGGCAGTGGGAGAATCTCGGCCCTGCAGAGACTTGGAACGAATCAGTGAGGAAACCTCACATGATTTGGAGGCCTTTTGATAATTGTTCGCATGATATGGATCTGCCATGAAAGAGATGTGTATGTGATGAATGTTGGGGACAGTCGGGCAATCTTGGCCAAGAAACTAAAGCTTGATCTAGGTGAAATCGGTTCTATATCTCAGGCAGTGGGAGAATCGCGGCCCTGCAGAGACTTGGAACGAATCAGTGACGAAACCTCACACGATTTGGAGGCCTTTGATAATTGTTCACATGATATGGATCTGCCAGGAAAGAGGCCAACCTTGGGTGCTGTGCAGCTATCCTTGGATCACAGTACAGGTGTTGAAGAGGTAAGATCATAGTTCTTTTTATTGGATTCAACATCATAAACTCGTGTTAATTGATCTTCTTTGCCTTCTACTTTGTTCCAACATTCCAAGTATTTACCTTGTCAAATTGGCCTTCTGAGGCATCTTACTGTGAAACTATATGTATTTTAGGATTGATTTGTTTTAGTGGTGTTTCTTCAGGAGGTTTAGAGGATTAAGGCAGAGCATGCAGATGATGTACTACCTATCATGAATGACCGTGTCAAAGGGACGCTGAAGGTCACACGTGCATTTGGTGCAGGTTTCCTCAAGCAGGTTAGAGATTATCCATTCAGGAATTTACCCAATGCTCAGTGTTACATCAATCTAGGGTAAACTTTCGTTTCGATCTGTAACAGCTACCTGGGATGTTAGATTAGCTATAATATCATCCATTAGGATTTTAATGACCTTCATGTAAACACACAGAATTTGTATAAACTGCTTATTTTTTTGCATAATTTCAAATATTACAAAGTAAATTTATGTTTGTTTCAGTTGCATAGGTCTGCATTTAAGACATCCATCCGTTCAGTTTAAACTTAAGCCTACTCTTACAATGGTATATTATAGCCAGTGAAATAGATTGATAACATCATGCTCTTGGTTTGATGGATGCTTATATTCTTGTCATCGCAGCCGAAATGGAATGATGCTCTTCTCGAGGTCTTTAGAATTGATTTTGTTGGCACTGCACCATACATCACCTGCACACCTGCTCTTCGTTACCATAGACTGTAATATTTTACCAATGACGAGGTGGTTAACCATGTGGAATGGTTTATGTCATGTTGTCCGGATGGAGATCCTGCCCAACATCTTGTTGAAGAGGTCCTCTTTCGTGTAACAAAGAAAGCTGGTAAGGAGACTTAAATGCTTCGAAATAGCTTGAAATAAAGTTATTTCAATAGTGCTATACAGTGTAGTTGTTGTTCTGAAGTATTCAACTGGCATATGGATGCAGGGATGGATTTCCATGAGCTTTTAGATACTTGAGCTTATTACTGGTAGAAAACCATTGGGCGAAAGCGAATTTGGAGAGGGCGCGGACATCTGTAGTGGGTGAAGATCAAAAGCTAAAAGCTATTCGGAGTTGCTCATCCAGAAGGCATGGTGAGTGTCATATACCAGAAAACAATTATCGATCTTAATAATGGATTAGGAACAATTTCGAGTAGGAGATTACCTTGATGTCAACCTGACTGATCTGGTCCCTCTGCATAGAAAATATGGCCGTTGCAGATGAAGCATAATGGCAATGGACGATGGGGCGTTGCAGATGAAGCAAAGGGTGAAGGCGTTTTAAGGGAGGCAAGTAAAGTCGGTTGCTTCCATGCAAATTGACACGGCACTGCAACGATGGTTTGACACGCCAGGGCAATTTCGACACGGCAAGGTGGGCAGCAGCCATGGTTTAGCACATATGATACGCAATAAGTATTCCTAACATTAAATGTTAGGAGATTGATGCTAAGGGAAACATAACATTAGTTCATGAAGCTCTTAATCACTTGTACTTTTACCAATTTTAGCCTAACTTTTCAGCTTGTATACCTCGTACTGAGGCCAAATAAGACGAACATGTTTTTGATTGGTAGAGTTGGATTTATAAACAGTTCTAAATCGAAATCGAATTAAATGTATAGACATGTATGTGTCCCTGGCACAGATCGAACTATTGAATGTATTGGATCATAGTATTGGATCATGAAATATCTACCTTGACATAAAGTAGATCCATCTGGTAGATATAGTAGTGTATCACCAAGACTGGCAAGGAAGGGCTATAACTCAGCAAGGTAGAGCACTCGTTTACACGTGTGCCAATGGTTTTCGGGAGAGTTTATCAATTCGTCCGATCCACGAATAAGATTCTATGTGAAATAGTCTACTCTATAAATTTGTTTCTCTGGGAACAATAGCATGACAAAGCTGAAGTTCGATCTAATTGAATTATGGATCTAATTGATATGGTCATCCAGCTCCTTCAATGCAGGCATAATGAGTATAATACGGGACCTCAAAATAGATTCTTTTCGCTCTATGAACACTTAGGTGTATGAAAAGTTCATATTTACTTTTGTGCGATAGAAAGGACTCTATTTGAGTCAATCTATGCCCGAGCAAGGCAGACCTACGTCAAAGAAACCAGTTGAATAACTTTTTTGTTGTCTCGAGCCTTAAGTAAAACAGAGGAAGCGTACTTGGAAATGGCCGATAAGGTCGTCACGGAAAATCCAGAGTTGGCTCTGATGCGATCTTGTGTGCTTGTAATGTTGATGAAGGGAGAAGATGTGTATGTGATGAATGTTGGGGAGAGTCGGGAAATCTTGGCCAAGAAACTAAAGCTTGATCTGGGTGAAATCAGTTCTATATCTCAGGCAGTGGGAGAATCTCGGCCCTGCAGAGACTTGGAACGAATCAGTGAGGAAACCTCACACGATTTGGAGGCCTTTGATAATTATTCGCATGATATGGATCCGCCAGGAAAGAGATGTGTATGTGATGAATGTTGGGGACAGTTGGGCAATCTTGGCCAAGAAACTAAAGCTTGATCTCGGTGAAATCGGTTCTATATCTCAGGCAGTGGGAGAATCTCGGCCCTGCAGAGACTTGGAACGAATCAGTGAGGAAACCTCACACGATTTGGAGGCCTTTGATAATTGTTCGCATGATATGGATCTGCCAGGAAGGAGGCCAACCTTGGGTGCTGTGCAACTATCCTTGGATCACAGTACAGGTGTTGAAGAGGTAAGATCATAGTTCTTTTTATTGGATTCAACATCATAAACTCGTGTTAGTTGATCTTCTTTTCCTTCTACTTTGTTCCAACATTCCAAGTATTTACCTTGTCAAATTGGCCTTCTGAGGCATCTTACTGTGAAACTATATGCATTTTAGGATTGATTTGTTTTAGTGGTGTTTCTTCATGAGGTTCAGAGGATCAAGGCAGAGCATGCAGATGATGTACTACCTATCATGAATGACCGTGTCAAAGGGACGCTGAAGGTCACACATGCATTTGGTGCAGGTTTCCTCAAGCAGGTTAGAGATTATCCATTCAGGAATTTACCCAATGCTCAGTGTTAAATCAATCTAGGGTAAACTTTGGTTTTGATCTGTATCAGCTACCTGGGATGTTAGATTAGCTATAATATCATCCATTAGGATTTTAATGACATTCATGTAAACACACAGAATTTGTATAAACTGCTTATTTTTTTGCATAATTTCAAATATTACAAAGTAAATTTATGTTTGTTTCAGTTGCATAGGTCTGCATTTAAGACATCCTTCCGTTCAGTTTAAACTTAAGCCTACTCTTACAATGGTATATTATAGCCAATGAAATAGATTGATAACATCATGCTCTTGGTGTGATGGATGCTTATCTTCTTTTGATCGCAGCCGAAATGGAATGATGCTCTTCTCGAGGTCTTTAGAATTTCTTTTGTTGGCACTGCGCCATACATCACCTGCACACCTGCTCTTTGTTACCATAGACTGTAATATTTTACCAATGGTGGTTAACCATGTGGAATGGTTTATGTCATCTTGTTCGGATGGAGATCCTGCCCAACATCTTGTTGAAGAGGTCCTCTTTCGTGCAGCAAAGAAAGCTGGTAAGGAGACTTAAATGCTTCGAAATAGCTTGAAATAAAGTTATTTCGATAGTGCTATATAGTGTACTTGTTTTTCTGAAGTATTCAACTGGCATATTGATGCAGGGATGGATTTCCATGAGCTTTTAGATACTTGAGCTTATTACTAGCAAAAAACCAGTGGGCGAAAGCGAATTTGGAGAGGGTGTGGACATCTACAGTGGGTCAAGATCAAAAGCTAAAAGCTATTCAGAGCTGCTCATCCAGAAGGCATGGTGAGTGTCATATACTAGAAAACAATTATCGATCTTAATAATGGATTAGGAACAATTTCGAGTAGGAGATTACCTTGATGTCAACCTGACTGATTTGGGCCCTCTGCACAGAAAATATGGTCGTTGCAGATGAAGCATAATGGCGATGCACGAAGGGGCGTTGCAGATGAAGCAAAGGGTGAAGGTGTTTTAAGGGAGGCAAGTAAAGTTGGTTGCTTCCATGCAAATTGACACGGCACTGCAATGATGGTTTGACACGCCAGGGCAATTTCGACACGGCAAGGTGGGCAGCAGCCATGGTTTAGCACATATGATACGCAATAAGTATTCTTAACATTAAATGTTAGGAGATTAATGCTAAGGGAAACATAGCATTAATTCATGAAGCTCTTAATCACTTGTACTTTTGCCAATTTTAGCCTAACTTTTCAGCTTGTATACCTCGTACTGAGGCCAAATAAGACGAACATGTTTTTGATTGGTTAAAAGCATAAAAAAATAAAAGATATGGTTTTGGTTTTCGTGTCATTCGAAGGAACTTTGTTTTAAGTTGAAATAGTTTTATGGGTTCTCGCGTCGAACTAATTGTAACCGACCAAAACCGATTGCTATAGTCCCTGCCAGGCCCGGAGGGCAGGGACTAATAAGAAAATGTATAAAATAAATTTTAATTTAATGTCATAATTTTAATATGAATGTAAAATTTTTACAATCTTAATTTGAATTTTCTAATTAATTATTTTTTAACTAAATTTTATCTTTTAATTCTTCTGTTTGTTTTAAAATAAAAACTAATTTTTTGTAATGTTTATAATTTTTTTTAAATCAATTAAAAATTTTCAATATTTTCTAAATTTTATTTAAATTCTTAATTGTAGGAGCTTTTAGTTCATCCTATATTTTTTTTTTCCTTTATAGTTTTTATTTCTTTCTTCCTTTTATTTAAATTTTGTTTATTTTTCACTAAATTTGACTCATTTATAATAATTAATTAAAATTTATTATAATAGTTGATTTTCCCTATTCTATTTATTCTTCCACGATTCATATTATCTCAATTTTTTCTTGATTTCCAATTCTCTAGTTAACTATATATAAATCCACTATTATTTTATAATCCTTCTTCAAAGATTTTTAATTTGTATAAGTTTTTCTTTAGGTTAAATTAAAATTTTAACATTTAATAGTTTATAAGCCTCTTCAAAATATTAATTTTATGAACTCTGTCATATATTTAATACTTCTTCTCCTATAACTTGACCATGCCTTCCTCCCATTCCATTCATCTTCATTATTGTTTTTCAATAACTTTTACTTATTTATGTTAATTAATTCATTTTTTTCATAATAACTAATTTTCTCCCCATTATATTTATTCTCCTTGTAGTATCTCTTCCTATAATCTCAAATAATTTATGCCCCATATGATGGGTGGAATATCCCCTCAAAATGTTAGATAAATTAAATTTGAAAACATAGTTCTTTTTCCAAAAAATTATCCATACAAAATTCTTAGGAATTTGACCAAGAGAGGTCCCAAGTAATTAATAAGGAACAAGTGGTGGCCCAAGCAAAAGGTGAAGCTAAAAATAGGGTCCAGTGGTTTCTTCACCATCATCTTACCAATGATGAACATCAATTGGGTATATGTTAAAACAAACCATATTTCTTCAATTTTGTTGGCTTATATTTCTTTTGTTGGCTTATATCTTTTATTTTGGACCAGAATATTTATGCCAAAAAAGTAGGATTTCATAATTATCCTAATATTCATATCAATGTAATCAATTCCACATGAGTTTTGGGAGGAAGAAAAAGTTGAGAGGAATGTAAATCCTTTCGGTAACTTTGTCAAAATATCTGATTCAATTAAGCAAGACGAAAACATTTCCTATCCATGCGTATGTGTTTACATAACAATATTTATACACCTACAAGAATCTATTTACATTTATTACTAGTATGATCTATGGAAGAAAACCCTCGAGGAATATGGGTATCTCTATAAAAAGTTCCCACCACAAGATTGATGAATATATTACTGGTATGATTTATGGAGGAAAACACTTGATGAGTATGGGAATATTTATAGAAATTGACCTCATCATAAGCTCAACTCAACAATAGAGATTCAAATGGCCTCATCAAACCCTCTTCTTAGTTTTGATATCAGCATGCCCCTCTTCCTCCACACCCTAGAGAAACACCCAACCTCAACACCAAATTTGAATCCCTCGCTTAATTAGACATAGAAACACCTTGGTTGTCCCCTTCCTCAACCACCTGGGCTGAATTGGATATCTAGGATTTGGGTTCCACCTGTATTACTCTTTTTTAGTCAGTTGTGATCCCCTGTAATGCTAAATATTTTCAAGAACTAGTCCTCTACGAAATTATTTTGGTCAATTAGGAAAAGGACGAAGACAAAGGGTAACTAAAATATATGGATCTTGACTCCAATGATCTCCCAAGCATAGAAAAAGGATTGGAAAGGAAAGGATCATATTTATATCCCTAAAAACCAAGTAAAAATTCTTCGCATAGGCTACTTTATATCTCATTCATATCTTGGAAGGAATCATAGGTATAGAAACATAGGCACTCACCTTAGAGTTCAGATGAATCCCTTTAAATACTAAGCTAAACAACAGAAAGAGGTAAAGTATAAGAGAAATAAAAGAAAACAACAAATTTAAGAAAAGATAGGAGAAATGCTAGTCAACTATGAGAGAATCAGGTTAATGTCGGAGCCGTTGACTACAAGGGAAAATAAAGTCTCCACAAAGCTATGTAGCTCTCTAATCAACCAAATTTTATGATTATTTAAGAAACCAAACGATCTAGTTGATCCATAGAACTGATAGCCTCAAAGTGGGCAGTAGGTTGTAAATCCACAACTGTCGATGCAAAAGGATAACATAGGGTTCTTTCCATCTGCTAGAGTTCACAAGAAGATATAATTTTAGATATGTTCACCACCTACATACTTCCAATGGTTAATTTTCAAATGATAGGATTTGTGGAAATATACCTCGTTTCAAATGTATATGAGGTGATATTACCTAAAGATAAATCCCACGTTTTCATAACCATAAGCCAACTCTAGGTGCTCATAGTAGATCTAGTTGGATTCTTAGGGGAAAATGTAATGTTAGTAAATATCTCTCATTAGAAAATTAGAAGTAGATGCTAGCCTATTTTAATATCTTATACTCTATAATCAACTAGTTGACCACAACGTTATTAATGTCACCTTCCCTTGCAACAACCATAGGGGAGGTTCCAACAAGCCACATCTAGATTTGGTAGATTCCTAATGTAAAAAATCACCTAGCCCGGGACGTCTTTCTAGCTATGTCCATTCCTCCAAAAAATAACTTGGACCATTGTTCCACCAATTTACAAATATAAATTTAAGCTAGCACCAAAAATAAGACATTTAAATTTGAATTTTTTGTGTTAGCTCATCTGCATTTTCTTCGAGGAAAAAGAAAATTTGGTCTAACTTATATAACCTAAATGGATTCGCAATTTATCATCTTTACAAAAATGTGGAAATCTAATTGAAACCATGAAAAAAGGACTTTGGAGAAAGTTTTGAAGCTAAAAAGGAGTTGGAAGATAATTTGTTTTCATTTTAAGGATCCTATGAAGAGGTTGAATAGTCACAAAAGACGTGATTGCATGGTAACTCTTTGTATCCAGGAATTTTTGTATCTAACAAAACACAAATTGAAAACATAAATGAGAGATCATATGTTCGAATTTGGAATGTAAGGTGTAGAACCTGTTATGTCCATTGTGAGACATCAAATGGTGTTACTTGAAGTTAAAATTTCCAAATATTATGCACATAGCCTTGGAGTTTACGTGCACATGGAGACATTTATAATGGTGAAAAGGTTAGCTTGATAAGAGCTCATATGCCAAAGTTATGCCACCCACAACCTAATATTCCTTATTGACCACCATGGTATGGGTGGATGCCACATCCACGTTACTAATGATTATATGAATCAAAATATGTATACTTTCAAGTATATTCTAGATAGCGAAATAAACTTATCACTAATTGAGGGTTGATGAAGTTAAAACGATAAACCTAGATGGCTAGTAGGTTATATTATATATATGTCATTAAAATGAGAAGGGGTTCCATTTTTTCAATTATGTATTGCTCCATATCTAAGAAAACATTTTGGTAGTCTTATTTGGAGAGAATAATAAAAGTGGATGCTTATGTAGCATCCATTTTGGCCATATTTTTAAAACATGTCTTGATAAAGTGTTCTCATTAAATTATCAATCCCGGACTTGTAAGCTTTGAGGCACAAGCACAAGTAATGTAGGATTAGAGCATCTATCCTAAATTAAGATAAAATTCCTATTTTTGAATGAAGTATAGAATGCAAATGATTCTAAACTAATGTTGTCTCAAGCATTCGAATTATAAAAATCAAAGCAGTTGAAACAAATGACATGTAAGGAAACATAACTCTACTATCAAAAGTAACCAATCTTGCAATGGAATGAAACTTAATCTAGTGTAGAAAAGTAAGCACACATGCAATGAGGTAACCATAATCTAATGGCTAAAAATAAACATGCTTAATATAATGCAAGAAAGTAATCTTAATCTAATGCAGGAAAATAATCACACTTGCAGTTGAAATAAACCCTATTCTAATGCAAAAAATAACCATAATTAAAACCAAATTGTAGCTAATCTAATTCCTGGGATCACACAAATCAATAATAATTGAGACTCATCTTTTAATTCTATCTAGTTCACACCTTCAAAGCTTCAAAATGACAGTTTCAAATAAATATTTATATGTTGCCTAAATTAACACGCTTAAATTAAAAGACTCAATGACCAAAGCTTATTTTAATTTAAAACTACTGTAATAACCATTATGAAATCAAATCAAATACTCTATTCTTATAATACTGCAATAATCTTCTCATGACAGAATTACCAACATCAAGTCGTGTTGCAAATGATTTAATCAATTTGCATAACAATAATGAAACCAACTTAATCTAAATATTGCATCAATGCAAGCTATTTCTAATTGAAGTCATATGCTACAATTACCAAAACAAAACCATTCCAATTATTCTCAAAATGCCTTACTACAAAACTGAGGTATGAAACAATTGTTCAGGCTTCAAATATGTATGAGAAATACTCAACTCATAGGTGAATCTACAAGACACAACACATGCATATTTTGAAACTGTTTTAATATTAAATCCATTCCATAATTGTCAGACTCTTAACTGTGTAATCTTCATTCATTCATGATCACTTGTCAATGGAGATAACAGAGTATGGTTCTCAAACGATTATGTGAGCATGGATTTAATGGTGGTGAGTTATAATACCATTGTCAACAAAAACAATTTGTCTAATTGGTCAACCTTCAATACAAATGATTACTAAACACCTAAGAATCAAACCAAAGTTTAATTGCAAGATTACACACTCTGCAAAATTTTAATCGATGGAAACTAACTCTTCAAAATCACACAATTCCTAATCTATACTAGCTATTGGGCTCAGTTCCAGAAGTGATGGGCCCTCTGATGCCTGGAGCAAGCTAGTTTACTACAGTGAAATGTAAGACAAAACCTAAACATCATGACTCACAATCAAATATGTCGAAACTAACCTAAATCAAAGCTTAAATGTGAGCATACATAGTTTAATATCTTCAGAAACAAAGTGTAAACAACACAACATTAAATTTTCTTCACTACCTCTGAGAGGTCAATTAGATTAGCCTTTAAAAGGAAACTATCAAATGCAGATTTAATCAACATATTTCTAACCATGGAAACTTCAACAATTTGTAACAAATCTGGGCATTTCAGATTACTCTAAATTGACTATGCATCTTCGTGAAGGATCCTAAATTAAAATAGACTCAATTGTGTTGTCTTGTAACAAAATTGTCCCTTTTTTTAGCATGAAGTGATTTATCCAAATCCTGTTCCTCCACATGGGTAACCCATTTAGAACGAAAACCATTCAGAACAGAAATCATTCACATTCAGAAATTTTGTACTTAAGAACTATACTTAAAAATTGTATTGACCTTAACTTCCTTTTGGTGATGAATTTTTCTGAACGGTTTCTTTATTATATGAAAGAGAGTATATTTAGCATGATTCAAGTCTTGAAATGTGTATATTATTGACTATTTGATCACAAACTCCATACTTTGAACCACAACATTTTCGTTGCGTACTTAAGCTGTTGTAAATAGTTTTACTGACTTGTGAAGAATTCTGGCGATGGAACCCTATGACAAAGTTACTTAGCAAAACTATCATTAAAAAATAATGGAAAAATCATCTTTAACCATTGAAAAGATAAGAAACCTAATGATAATCAACCATAGGATGCAAAATGTGATATGGTGAGAAGTTGATGAATTATGATACAGGATGAGTTAAAAACATGGGTATTTAAAGTATGAATGGTAATATTGTCTGATGGAAAAATGGGCATGTTCAAGGTGCAACGCCCCCCATGCCTCAGGGTTTGCATGTCCTCATGCAAGCAAATATCTTGCTCGTTGAATTCTTGACATTATTTCGCAAATGTTTGTTCTTGTGGGACAACATTTCTTGAATATTTGGAGGTGTCGTTTCCTATCGAGCAATACTACTTGAATACTTGGAGGTGATGATTCTTGTGGAGAAACACTTTTCACATTTTATTATATCATGCTTATTTAATGAGGAATTCAAATTGAGGACAAGTCATGAATGGATGAGGAGAAGACAATGGATGAAATGAGGTGGTGATGGAGATGGCGAATGGGTGCTTGCATACACTAGATCTGTGAGACCAATGTTTATAGGTGTTTTCCTTAATCATTTCATGGCATTAATGACGTTATCCTGTGAATATAAATTTAAAAAAAAAAAAAAAAAATTCTAGCCATCCATAATTGAAAAGATAAATAATTCCTTCAAAAGGAATCAAACATATATATGATGGCATATATTTTCATTACATCTTAGTGAAAGTTCCATATTTTGCATGTATAAATGTATTTTCACTATAGTTTCATCTTTGACCTTTTCGTACCAACTTAGTAACTTTCACCAAAGAGAACAACGAAAATTAGAGAAGGAAATTATAAATAAGGAAGACACAAGGAATGTATGTTTGATACACAATCCAAAGTGAACCATAATGCAATCAGACATCACTCTCTTGGGCAGAATCCAAGGAATGAAGTAAGGAAATTTAACACATCGTATGAAGAACCATGAAGGAAAGAGGAATTCAATTTCATTTGAGATGATTGAAGGTGAGAGAGAATGATGTTATATGCATTACAAAAAGGGAAACCACATGAAAACTTAGTATGTCAATTTTAGGATCATAAAGAGAAGTAAAATGAGAATGAAGTACACTTGGTGGTCGAATATATCTATGCTATTGACAACAACCAACCACGCTTTGTATTTGAGGAGAAGACACCCAAATGAATGCATGATTCTAACAAAGGAAAAAGAAACAGTGTGGGGCTCATACTCGATGGTAGGTAATACTCATATCATGTTAGGGAACACAAAATGATTATACACAAAGATAATAGCATTGAAAATAAGTAGAAATTCATTACACGAAATCATGTAAGAGGTTATAAGTCATCATTGCAATAATTAGTAGCTGGATGGAAGGGATTTAACCTCTATCATATATCTGATAGAGGTTATACTCCCTATATATCTAAGGTACAGAGAAAAAAATGGAAATATAAGGAGCTTAATTTAATCCTTAAACGTCGACAATAAA
Source organism: Pinus taeda (assembly GCA_000404065.3). Lineage (NCBI taxonomy): Eukaryota > Viridiplantae > Streptophyta > Pinopsida > Pinales > Pinaceae > Pinus > Pinus taeda. Next base: position 20,001 of record APFE031684806.1, read on the forward strand.
TTCTTAGAAAATCCTATTTAAATGTATTTTTCATGGTTAGAAGGAAGCCTTAGGTATGGAAAACTTAATTTATTATCTTGGAGGCTAAATGAACCCCCTTAAAATCTCCTCAAAACCACACAAAGAGGAATAGTAGAAGGGTAGGATCAACAATCAATAAATTCTAGAAGATGTGGGAGAAGTTATGCTAGTCAATTCTAGCCAAGTTAAGTTGATCTTAGTGATATTCCCCTCCACCAACCCATTTCCCCACTGAGAATAATATCCTAGCACATACATGGCCTTAAATATAATAATAAGCAAAGGCTCCTTAAAATGAAGTGGCTCTATGATAAACCAAATTTTATGATGATTCAAGTAACAGATGCTTAAGCGAATCCATAGAAGTGATAGACTCAAATTGGGTAAGTGATTTGCAGAACATGGTTATTGATGCATAGGGACAATTAGGGGGGTCTTGCCATATTTTGGAGTTAATAAGGAGTTATAGTTTTAGATGTGTTCATAATCTAAATAGTTTTTGAATTCAATTTTCAACTCATAGGCTCTTTGTTAACTTGCGTCCTTTTAAATTTATATGTGTATATATTTCATAAGTCTAAAACACACATTTTCAAAACCATAAGTTAGCTCAATGTCCTGCTTGAAGATTCTCCTTGGATCCATGAGTGAGACTTCAATGTCATTAAAGAGCTCCCAAACAAAAAGTAAAATATTATAAAGTTATAAGAAAAAAGTAGCCTATTTCAAAATCTTATGATTTTAAATTAGGTAATCAATCTCAACATTATTAATGGAACTTTCATCTAGAACAAACATTGGTGACGTTTCCAACAACTTCCATCTAGATTAAAGATATTCATGATCTTGAAAATTCCTCAGGCTTGCGATATTTTTTTGGAATCCAACATTATTCCATGAAGGGAATCATATAATTCACCCATTTATTTATAAATAATCATTCAAGTAGCCCTAAAAAAAATTCATAAATATTTTCATTAGCTCATCCACAATTCCAAGAGAAAATAAAAGGAATGGTAGTATGAAGTAAATAATAGAACTAGAAGATATTAAACATGGAGTATCCGAGGAACTAATTCATGATGAATCACAAAGCGTCATGCAACTCAAGAAAAACAAAACCCTGTGGAGGTATTCTTTAATTAGAAGTAAAGGATAAACCTACCATCATGAATAAAAAGTATAAAACCAAGTCCTAAATGTGGTGTTCTTCAATTTATTTATAAAATGAAAATTAAATAAAATTATACATTGTAAAGCTTAAAAAAACATGATAACAAAGATTTTAATTAAGAAAAAAAATGTAATAAATAATTTTGAAAAACAAGAAAGAAAAAAGAGAAAATGATGATAAAAAAAATAATATGCAAACCATATCTTATATATGGTTTTCATATTGACTTCCTTTTCCACCTCTACTATCATGAGCGTAGGAGTGAGGATAACCATGGAGAGGGGATTAATATGTAAACCATATATTTACCCATTTCTCCACTTTTTCTTGCTCTTTCTCCCTCCTCAATTAATATTATCATTTTCCATATTTATATGGTTATTTATGAAAATCCATTATTTTACTTCACTTTGTATTTTTTCAGTTAACAATAATTTTTCTTTAGTTTGTCAATGGTCCCTTCACATTAGGAAGTAACTTAACATTAACCCATCCCATCTATTCTACCTCTTGTATAATAATGCAAGCTAAATATTTTATTTTATTTTACAATTATTCCACAACTTTATTAATGTCACCTTCCCTTGCAACAACCATAGGGGAGGTTCCAACAAGCCACATCCAGATTTGGTAGATTCCTAATGTAAAAAATCACCTAGCCCAGGACGTCTTTCTAGCTATGTCCATTCCTCCAAAAAATAACTTGGACCATTGTTCCACCAATTTAGAAATATAAATTTAAGCTAGCACCAAAAATAAGACATTTAAATTTGAATTTTTTGTGTTAGCTCATCTGCATTTTCTTCGAGGAAAAAGAAAATTTGGTCTAACTTATATAACCTAAATGGATTCGCAATTTATCATCTTTACAAAAATGTGGAAATCTAATTGAAACCATGAAAAAAGGACTTTGGAGAAATTTTTGAAGCTAAAAAGGAGTTGGAAGATAATTTTCTTTCATTTTAAGGATCCTATGAAGAGGATGAATAGTCACAAAAGATGTGATTGCATGGTAACTCTTTGTATCCAGGAATTTTTGTATCTAACCAAACACAAATTGAAAACATAAATGAGAGATCATATGTTCTAATTTGGAATGTAAGGTGTAGAACCTGTTATGTCCATTGTGAGACATCAAATGGTGTTTCTTGAAGTTAAAATTTCCAAATATTATGCACATAGCCTTGGAGTTTACGTGCACATGGATACATTTATAATGGTGAAAAAGTTAGCTTAATAAGAGCTCATATGCCAAAGTTATGCCACCCACAACCTAATATTCCTTATTGACCACCATGGTATGGGTGGATGCCACATCCACGTTACTAATGATTATATGAATCAAAATATGTATACTTTCAAGTATATTATAGATAGCGAAATAAACTTATCACTAATTGAGGGTTGATGAAGTTAGCACGATAAACCTAGATGGCTAGTAGGTTATATTATATATATGTCATTAAAATGAGAAGGGGTTCCATTTTTTCAATTATGTATTGCTCCATATCTAAGAAAACATTTTGGTAGTCTTATCTGGAGAGAATAATAAAAGTGGATGCTTATGTAGCATCCATTTAGGCCATATTTTTAAAACATGTCTTGATAAAGTGTTCTCATTCCTCTATGTCAAGGAGATTATATTTGTAATAATTCCAACATTAAATTATCAATCCCGGACATGTAAGCTTTGAGGCACAAGTGCAAGTAATGTAGGATCAAAGCATCTAACCTAAATTAAGATAAAATTCCTATTTCTGAATGAAGTATAGAATGCAAACGATTCTAAAATAATGTTGTCTCAAGCAATCGAATTATAAAAATCAAAGCAGTTGAAACAAATGACATGTAAGGAAACATAACTCTACTGTCAAAAGTAACCAATCTTGCAATGGAATGAAACATAATCTAGTGTAGAAAAGTAAGAACACATGCAATGAGGTAACCATAATCTAATGGCTAAAAATAAACACGCTTAATATAATGCAAGAAAGTAATCTTAATCTAATGCAGGAAAATAATCACACTTGCAGTTGAAATAAACCCTATTCTAATGCAAAAAATAACCATAATTAAAACCAAATTGTAGCTAATCTAATTCCTGGGATCACACAAATCAATAATAATTGAGACTCATCTTTTAATTCTATCTAGTTCACACCTTCAAAGCTTCAAAATGACAGTTTCAAATAAATATTTATATGTTGCCTGAATTAACACGCTTAAATTGAAAGACTCAATGACCAAAGCTTATTTTAATTTAAAACTACTGTAATAACCATTATGAAATGAAATCAAATACTCTATTCTTATAATACTGCAATAATCTTCTCATGACAGAATTACCAACATCAAGTCATGTTGCAAATGATTTAATCAATTTGCATAACAATAATGAAACCAACTTAATCTAAATATTGCATCAATGCAAGCTATTTCTAATTCAAATCATATGCTACAATTACCAAAACAAAACCATTCCAATTATTCTCAAAATGCCTTACTACAAAACTGAGGTATGAAACAATTGTTCAGGCTTCAAATATGTATGAGAAATACTCAACTCATAGGTGATACTACAAGACACAACACATGCATATTTTGAAATTGTTTTAACATTAAATCCATTCCATAATTGTTAGACTCTTAACTGTGTAATCTTCATTCATTCATGATCACTTGTCAATGGAGATAACAGAGTATGGTTCTCAAACGATTATGTGAGCATGGATTTAATGGTGGTGAGTTATAATACCATTGTCAACAAAAACAATTTGTCTAATCGGTCAACCTTCAATACAAATGATTACTAAACACCTAAGAATCAAACCAAATTTTAATTGCAAGATTACACACTATGCAAAATTTTAATCGATGGAAACTAACACTTAAAAATCACACAATTCCTAATCTATACTAGCTATTGGGATCAGTTCCAGAAGTGATGGGCCCTCTGGTGCCTGGAGCAAGCTAGTTTACTGCAGTGAAATGTAAGACAAAACCTAAAAATCATGACTCAGAATCAAATATGTCGAAACTAACCTAAATCAAAGCTTAAATGTGAGCATACATAATTTAAGATCTTCAGAAACAAAGTGTTAACAACAAAACATTAAATTGTCTTCACTGCCTCTGAGAGGTCAATTAGATTAGCCTTTAAAAGGAAACTATCAAATGCAGATTTAATCGACATATTTCTAACCATGGAAACTTCAACAATTTGTAGCAAATCTCGGCATTTCAGATTACTCTAAATTGACTATGCATCTTCGTGAAGGGTCCTAAATTAAAATAGACTCAATTGTGTTTTCTTGTAACAAAATTGTCCCTTTTTTTAGCATGAAGTGATTTATCCAAATCCTGCTCCTCCACATGGCTAACCCATTTAGAACCAAAACCGTTCAGAACAGAAATCATTCACATTCAGAAATTTTGTACTTAAGAACTATACTTAAAAATTGTTTTGACCTTAAGTTCCTTTTGGTGATGAATTTTTATGAACGGTTTCTTTATTATATGAAAGAGAGTATATTTGGCATGATTCAAGTCTTGAAATTTCTATATTCTTGACCATTTGATCACAAACTCCATACTTTCAACCACAACATTTTCGTTGCGTACTTAATCTGCTGTAAATAGTTTTACTGACTTGTGAAGAATTCTGGCGATGGAACCCTATGACAAAGTTACTTAGCAAAACTATCATTAAAAAATAATGGAAAAATCATCTTTAACCATCGAAAAGATAAGAAACCTAATGATAATCAACCATAGGATGCAAAATGTGATATGGTGAGAAGTTGAGGAATTATGATACGGGATGAGTTAAAAACATGGGGATTTAAAGTATGAATGGTAATATTGTCTGACGGAAAAATGGGCATGTTCAAGGTGCAACACCCCCCATGCCTCAGGGTTTGCATGTCCTCATGCAAGCAAATATCTTTCTCGTTCAATTCTTGAAATTATTTTGCAAATGTTTGTTCTTGTGGGACAACATTTCTTGAATATTTGGAGGTGTCGTTTCCTATCAAGCAATACTACTTGAATACTTGGAGGTGATGATTCTTGTGGAGAAACACTTTTCACATTTTAATATATCATGCTTATTTAATGAGGAATACAAATTGAGGACAAGTCATGAATGGATGATGAGAAGACAATCGCTGAAATGAGGTGGTGATGGAGATGGCGAACTTTCACCAAAGAGAACAACGAAAATTAGAGAAGGAAATTATAAATAAGGAAGACACGAGGAATGTATGTTTGATATACAATCCAAAGTGAATCATAATGCAATCAGACATCACTCTCTTGGGCAGAATCCAAGGAATGAAGTAAGGAAATTTAACACATCGTATGAAGAACCATGAAGGAAAGAGGAATTCAATTTCATTTGAGATGATTGAAGGTGAGAGAGAATGATGTTATATGCATTACAAAAAGGGAAACCACATGAAAACTTAGTATGTCAATTT